>CAJHZI010000452.1:550000-827500 GCA_905160935.1 Enchytraeus crypticus | reverse complement strand
TGATTTCGTCGTTAGATGCTAAAGTGTATGTTAATCTAATACTGCACAATTAGAGAAGTCTAATCGTTCTGTGACCATTAACAACTCAAAGGACTCACCATTTAACACAATTAACTATTAGCAGACTCAACAGTTTCTTAAATGTTGTAGAAAAAGATTAAATTAAATAAAGAAGTGGAATTTTGAGAATGGAATATTTTTCGTTTCTCCCAAATTAAAGAATACTTCATTTTATTTTTTAAGTAAATACTTGACATCGTTTAGCAAACGACATGGTGATGGTTTGTGCGGTGATTGATTATGGCAAACTGGGTAGAGGAATGGGGGAGTGGCTACCCCTGCATGGTGAATACGATTTAAACTATTATAGTTCTTATTAAATAGATTATAATTATTGATTATATAGCAAGGAATGGAGTTGTGCTCATATAGATTAAAACTCCAGCTGAAGGCAGTCTGAAAACTCTGAATTGGGGCATTGCTTTATCGTTTTGAAATCTTTGCTTAGTAAAGGTGATCTCCTGCTGCACATGATAATAATTAATCATTCTTCTGTTGAAATTTGTCAGCTTCAGAACAATATTGAATTGAATATAATTTATACCACTCTTTAACGTTGTCATCTCAGAAGTTATATACGTGTAATTATATTTATTTCACTTCCATTCAGTGAATAGAAGTGAATAGCTATATCAAGAGCTCCATTACTAATTTATTTATGGTTAGTTTTTCTGTTTTTTTCTTTGCAGTTTTCTCCATTCACTGCCGATCACATAGTATCCTCATCGTATGACTTCAGTGTTAGGTATGAAACTAGTCCACATTCATGCTGATACTCTTTTTTGAAATTTAATAAATGCTACCTTTATTCTTAGGAGTTTCTAATAGTTAAGTCAAAACTGTAAGTAATTGTAAGGATTGGCTAATTCAGAAATTCAAAATGCAGTGAAGCAACCGAAGAAATTTCTTTAAATATTATCGTTTTTATATAATCATAATTGTTATATAACCCAACGTTAGACAGGGCATTCTGTTGGTGAGCGCCTAGGCTCCAGAAATTGCTGCAAAAATTTAAACGAATAGAAAAGTCTGAAATAGGGGATTGGCTGGTGGTGTGGTGTAGGAGAGGATTTGAGAGTCAGTTCATATCCCGACCTTGGTGAAACTGGGATTCAAGGAAGGATGATGATGATGATTATCTTTTTTATATAATTCAAAGTAGTTTTCTATTATTTCTAATAATAAATTGTATCTTTTTATATTTAGCAATTATTTTTCAGTGAGCAATGCATTAGTGGTATGAACTGTTAGGTGATGTTGTTTTAGGGTTTGGAATTTGAGCGCTGGCAGTGAACCACAGCAGACGATAGAGCATCACAGCGAGTTTGTCTATGGACTGGACTGCAGTACCCATGTGCCTGGACAGGTCTGTGTTGTACCCATGTACCTGGACAGGTCTGTGTTGTACCCATGTACCTGGACAGGTCTGTGTTGTACACATGTACCTGGACAGGTCTGTGTTGTACACATGTACCTGGACAGGTCTGTGTTGTACACATGTACCTGGACAGGTCTGTGTTGTACCCATGTACCTGGACAGTTATATTCTGTACCATTGACCATGGACAGGTCTGTTGACTTATCAGAAAGTCAGAATTCTGAAATGACGAAGTTATATTTAACGTCTGCTGAACAGCGCATCTTGAAATGGCTTCAATAAATCATCACTGGTTTCCTCGTGACGTTATTACATTGGTTGCAAAACTTGCAGATAGAATTATATTCGAGTCTGCAAGTAAACGCTAGTTTTTCAGTTTCAAACCACACAACATATCACTACTCTGAGAATGAACGTATATGAGCCCTAAATTGCCGAGTTGTCTATTAACTTGTCGCAAATTTGTCACTAATTATAATTTAGATTTTATTAATGTATTTTGATTACCATTTACATGCAAGTTACAGTTTCTAATCCCGATCCTATAGTTATACTGGAAATGAAGGAAGATGATGACAATGCTGAATGCACTTTCAATAAGTAAACAACTGTCTGCATAAAGAAGCTGGTAAAGCTATTGTTAACGTCAGTTTCCTCACTCGAAAGCGATGTCAGTGATGGCCGAGCCAGGATTTGAACCCCGCACACAATGATCGGCGGTCGATTATCTTACCGACATCGGCAGTATAGATACTCAATCAATTGCCCTTCTGTGCAATATGTATATATCTCAGTAGGCTTGTGAACAGTATGGAGTCTGAGACTTGTACTATTCTATAAAATTTAGGGTCGCTATCTAATTATGATGAATTGTTGTTTGTAGGTAGCGGACTGTTCTTGGGATCAGACTCTAAAAGTCTATACAGCTCTTAGTCTTCTGCCTCCACCGCAGCAGTAGATCAGGCCGATACTGAAGACATTGAAAGCTGGATATACATTATCTTTATATTCTCATATTTCTTACATTATGAAAAATGGCCATTTATTGCGGTTTTTTATCAAATATATTTATATTCTCATACTTCTTTCATTATGAAAAAAATGCAATTCTATTGCTGTTTCCTATTGTACGCTTACGACAGGAACTTTGGTTTTTTAAATCTTGCCGCAATTGTAACGCTAGAATATCTTTAAATAACATTCCTTCCTAACATCTTCTGACCTTCTTGCTGTAGCTCTTTATCGACAATATTTACTGTTACCTATTTCATTCTTTAAAAATTTGATCATGGAACTGAATGCTGGAGTATAGGAATTGTTTAAGATAATTTTTATAAATTAGTACGAGTATGGTTGTTATTTATGAAATATTTGTTGTTTTTGTAAATATGTGTACTGTGATATTTGCACGTTTTAAGCATATTGAACTAATGGGTCAATTAGTTTAATTTGTTAATAAAATTAGTGTTGCGAAGTGCTACTATACCCTTGTGTTAAAATTTTCATATAGTAATAATAAAGATTTAACGTCCGTTTCCTCATACAAGGATGATGTCAGGGACGTAAATAATGCGTTGAAAGGTTGGTTTGTAGGAGCTTGCAGTACAGCATTAGGAAAATAAAGGCTGATAAAATTGGTATGAAAAAGGAAATATATGACAGAGTGAATTACAAAACTGCGGGACACTTGCTGAATTTTGACCTCTCATTCATTTGACGCCCATACATCTTGACCAACTTGTCCAAAACTTTTCGTTTTGCGCTGTATTTGTTTCCTAATTTTGATTTTTTTCTTTAATGATCCTTCTGTTAGTGCTCATACACTTAGCTTAGCTTCATAGTTTTCATTTCTATTCTGGGTGAACAGTTGATGATGGTGTTAAAGCTGTAGAGCCAAATTTAACGTCTGTTTATGTATCGCAGGGGATACTGGCAGAGACGGTCCTGCTGGGATTCGAAACAATAGCCGCCGGCTTCTTAGGCAAACATGCTATCCCCTCTCGACCATCCAACCGGTATCATAATGATATAGCAGTAAGCGTTCTTGAGATTCATATACATGTAAACATGTATGTAGAACCTTAAGAGTACCGATACTGCTTGAACTTTAACGAGACACCAATGTCAACGAATGGTCCGTTTATCATACAAAGTGTCAATATCATACACTCTGTCTATATCATACACTGCGTCTACAGTATACATTGACATTCAGTCACTCAATCACTCCGTCACTCGGTCAGTCACTCAGTTTCTCAGTCACTCAGTGACTCAGTCAGTCAAGAGTGGGAAAGTGGGAGAGTGATAGAGTAGAAGAGTGAAAGATTGGAAGAGTGAGAGATTGGAAGATTGGAAGAGAGTGGAAGAGTTGGGAGAGTGGGAGAGTGGAAGATGAGGTGAAGACTTGAAAGAAGCATTGGTGTGGTCGATGAAAAGGTGAAGACTTGAAGAAAGAAGCATTGGTGTGGTCGACGAAAAGGTGAAGACTTGAAGAAAGAAGCATTGGTGTGGTCGACGAAAAGGTGAAGACTCGAAGAAAGAAGCATTGTTGTGGTCGACGAAAAGGTGAAGACTTGAAGAAAGAAGCATTGTTGTGGTCGAGGCATTGGTGTGGTCGATAGAAAATCTCTTCCACTCTACCACTCTTCCGCTCTACCACTCTTCCGCTCTACCATTCTAAAATATCTTGCGGTGTTAACAGCCTACAATGTTAACAGCATACAGTGTTAACAGCTAGCAGTGTTAAGAGCTTGCAGTGTTAACAGACTACAATGTTAACAGCCTACAGTGTTAACAGCCTACAGTGTTAACAGCACACAATGTTAACAGCTTGCAGTGTTAACAGCATACAGTGTTAACAGCATACAGTGTGAACAACATACAGTGTTAACAGCCTACAACGTTAACAGCTTGCAATGCTATCAGCCTACAACGTTAACAGCTTGCAATGCTATCAGCCTACAGTGTTAACAACTTGCAGCTCTAACAGCCTACACTGTTAACAGTTTGGAGTGTTAAAGCTTGCAGAGTTAACAACCTACACTGTAACAGCTTGCGGTGTTAATCTCAACTCTTTCACGGAAATCTGAATTGTGTTAAGTTGCCCTACAGTATATACAGGAGGCTGAGGAAATAGTAGCACTCACATGGAAGAAGAAATGAACCAAGGATGCTAGATTGATTTTCTGTTCGGAACTTGAGAGATGGATGAACGAATTTGGATGGAAGAATGGACGGATGGTTGATGTGGGAGAAGGCTGATGTAAAGCATCCTACTGAAGATAATTCGAGAGATTGATCTCAGATCTTCTATATCTAAGTCACACGATCATTAGCATTTAGTTACGGAAGAAAAATTTGAAGGATAGGAAATAGGCCATGATTAAAGTAGATGAATTCTGTTTTAACTGGAAAATTTAGAAACGACCAGGGAAGTAAAACGAAGCGTATACAAAGCAGATGAAGATAATCAGGATTGTACGAATGTGAATTAATCAACTGCTTCGTCAAGCACAACGAAATCATCATCATCATCTTCCCTTAGTCCCAATTTAACCAGGGTCGGGATACGAATAGACTTTCTCCAGTCCTCCCTGTCCCACACCATATCGTCAGTCAATTCCCTATTTTTCATGTCCTTTTTAATTACAGCATCCCACGTCAATTGTGGTCAACCTCTCTAGCTTAACATCCAGTTCTTACCTCCAAACTCCCTTTACTACATCCTCATCTGCCTTTCTCACAATATGCTCATACCATCTCAATCTCGACTGAGCCAACCTATCCCCGATCCCCTCAACATTCAAATTTATCTTCACATATTCATTTTCCATTCTGCCCTTCCTAGTCGAGAACAACGAAAACATTCAAAAAAACTTGCATAACAAAATTCAACAAAAAGGTCCCATGTGCAAGAGTATAAATATAGTTGCGCAGCACTTGAATACAGTTTAAAGAAAAACTTCTACAGCTCGAGTCATAAACATTATAAAATACATAAAAACTAGTGCAGACACACAAGTATTTACACAAAAAAGCATTGAATGTATTGGAAATAAAACTATAATTAAGTAGCAATTTGAATACCGAGACTATTCAGTGTTACAGCTTGTGAGAACAGCAGCACTGTACAATGAACATTTAGTTCCTCTCCTCATACAAACAAGCATTAATCTACGACGACTATCTATCACTGGAAATCGCGTCCAGTTTAAACCAGTAAAAACAAATAGATGGTGTCCATATAATACAACAACAAACTGAAAGAGAAGAACACAACGTTCGTCCAGCATTCTTCTATTTAACTAAAAAACCAAACATTTACAAGAACCTAGTACTTTTCAAAAGAGAAAATAAGTAACAACTCAGTTAAAACAGGCTGCAGTGCAGAGTGTCGCTTGCTGAGTCTAACAGTTCACACAAAATTCATAATCAGCATGCCAGCTCTTGCACTAATTTAAATTCACTTTTCATGCCAATATTTTCGCCTCAATGACTATCCATAGTAGTGCCTAGAAATTGTGCATGGATTCATTGCTAAACTGGCACAGCTGCATCAGTCCTGTGCTAGCCCTTTCAGATGCACAAAATGCTTAATGAATTAATTATTGTCATACGTGATGGCGATGCAAATTACTGTACCGATTTATTTCAAAATTTGCTCCACTGCACTGCTGCGATTGCTTGTTAACTCATCTGACTAATCTTATAGCTATCTTCACTAGTTTTTATACTGACAGCAGTAATATTTAAATCACTAATCATCCAAATTAGTGCACTAATCATTGCATGATTGGATTAATCATTTAATTAACTGCACTTAGTCATTTCACTAACTACAGTAATCTTTACATTAAAAGAAATGATCCTTGCATTATGGCACTAATCTACGCATTATCTGCGGTTATCTTCGCATTATAGTACTAATCTTTGCATTACTGTACTAATCTTAGCATTAACTCAACTAATCTTTGCATTACTGCACTAATCTTAGCATTACTGCATTAATCTTAGCATTACTGCACTAATATTAGCACTACTGCACTAATCTTCGCATTAACTGCACTGATCTTGGTATTGCTTGCACCAATCTTAGAGTGAGCTCAACGCTAGACTTCAGCGGCTGCGCTAATCTTAGGAGCTGCGACCAGGGTGTGCGATCCCTTTGCATGAGCCTCTCTCTGCAGCTCCTCGAGACGCTTCTGTAGGTGCTCCTTCAACAGCAACAGCTCTCGATTCCTCACGTGTATCGGCTCCTGATCATACACATATACAGGAGCATTGTTAGATCATACACACACATACAGGAGCACTGTTAGATCATACACACATACAGGAGCAACATTAGATCATATACACATATATATGAGCAGCATTAGATCATATACACACATACATGAGCAGCATTAGATCATATACACACATACACGAGCAGCATTAGATCATATACACACATACAAGAGCAGCATTAGATCATATACACACATACATGAGCAGCATTAGATCATATACACACATACAAGAGCAGCATTAGATCATATACACACATACATGCGCATTGTTAGATCATATACACGTATACATGAGCAGCATTAGATCATATACACACATATCTATCTAGTAGTTATATAAGTATATTTATTGCTAGTAGTTACTTAAGCGTAGCCATTCCTAGTAATTATTTAAGTGTAGTTATTGCTAATTAATGCAAGTATTGGTATTTCAAGTAGTGAAATAGCCATTTCTAGTCATTATATTATTTAAGTGTACAGTATTTTCTAGTAGTCCCGCAAGTGTAATTTTACCATTGAATACCAGTAAATTTCTAAATGTAAATTGCATGATTAGAACAATCATACAACTCAGACAAGACTCAGTGGACACACAGTTACAACTGCCCGTAAATTTAACGTCAGTTTCCTCTCTCGAAAGAACATGACGGAGCGAACACAGAATTTGAATTCTAAATCTACTGATGCCAAGTAAAGTAAAAGTAGACACGCATTATTGTGAAATGATAGTGAAATGATCAACTGTGTGATATCTATCAATTTTATTACCAAATATTTAAACCGTTGGGCAATTTAGATCATTTTCCATATCACCAGTCCAGTGAATGTCCGAAATTTTACTCTCAGATCAGCGTGGCTGGGATTCGAACCCACGAGGGTTCCATTCACCTTAGGATATGTCATTTGGAACTTCATGACGTTACCCCTACGCTATGAAGACAAGCAAAGTCAGACAATTTAACGATACTCTACCGAGTTAGCCCGTCAAGATTAATTAATTTAATGAATTTAATTAATTTAATTTGATTAATTAGGCAGAACCTGAGGTCTGAGGTGAGGATTCCAGCGCAGATAGTACCCCGTCCAGAGCTGTAGACGTCTGAGACTGGCGACAGGAAAGAGGACGTGCTTGTTCGTGTACTGCGCGTACAGCGGGTTGAGGAACTCCGTCGTCCTCGTGTTGATCAGAGACCACAGCGACACCGTGTTGTTCTTCACATCCTGCCACACACAGCATCTAAATGTTAACACTTCACATCCTGCGACACACAGCATGTAAATGTTAACACTTCACATCCTGCGACACACAGCATGTAAATGTTAACACTTCACATCCTGCGACACACAGCATGTAAATGTTAACACTTCACATCCTGCGACACACAGCATCTAAATGTTAACACTTCACATCCTGCGACACACAGCATCTAAATGTTAACACTTCACATCCTGCGACACACAGCATGTAAATGTTAACACTTCACATCCTGCGACACACAGCATGTAAATGTTAACACTTCACATCCTGCGACACACAGCATGTAAATGTTAACACTTCACATCCTGCGACACACAGCATCTAAATGTTAACACTTCACATCCTGCGACACACAGCACATGTTAACACTTCACATCCTGCGACACACAGCATAAATGTTAACACTTCACATCCTGCGACACACAGCTGTTAACACTTCACATCCTGACACACAGCATGTAAATGTTAACACTTCACATCCTGCGACACACAGCATGTAAATGTTAACACTTCACATCCTGTGACACATAGCACATAAATGTTAACAATGCGTTGTTCTTCACATCTTGCGACACATAGCACATATATGTTAACAATGCGTTGTTCTTCACATCCTGCCACACATAGCACGTAAATGTTAACACCGTGCTGTTCTTCACATCCTGCGACACATTTAATTACACATAACACAAATATTGGCACCACTATGTTGATCTTCACATCCTGCGACACATATCACATAAGTGTTAACACTTCACATACTGCAACACATAGCACATAAATGTTAACACAGTGTTGTTCTTCACATCCTGCGACACATAGCACATAAATGTTAACACTGTTGTTCTTCACATCCTGCGAGTAAGAGCACATAAATGCTAACATAAGTGCTGTTCTTCACATTCTGCGACACATTTAATAACATATAACACACAAATGTTAACAAATTGTACATAAGTAAATTACACGTAACACATATACCAAAGTAGGGGTCAACATATCAAGAAACTAGGAGTGGCTAACGAATCCTACAGTAGAATGCCAAGGATATTCAAATGTCATATATTATCAATAAATACCAGAAAAAGCCATTTTTAAATATTTTCACTAAGTCAATGACACTCGACCGCGGATCAGTAGGTGCGGGTTCAAATCCTGGGCTAGCCCGTCACTGACATCGCTTGCGAGTGAGGAAACTGACGTTAACCTTAGCTATTTTAGCTTTTTTAAGTGGGCTAAGAGAGTGAGAGAGAGAAGTACTAATAACGGCATGTAATAACAAGTAATAACAAGTAGTAACAAGAAATAGAAGTAATAACAAGAAATAACAATCACTAAAAAATAACAAGCAATAACAAGAAATAGCAAGTAATATCAAGAAATAACAAGTAATAACAAGTAATATCCAGTAATAACAAGGAATAACAATTAATAACAAGCAATAACAAGTACTAACAAGCACTAACAAGAAATAACAAGTAATAACAAGTAACAGCAAGTAGTATCATGTAATAACAAGTAATAACATGTAGAAACAAGTAATAACAAGTAACAGCAAATTATAACAAGTAATAACAAATAATAACAAGTAACAGCAAGTAATTACAAGTAATAACATGTAATAACAAGTAATAACGAGATGTTAACCGCTTGCACACGCTGTTGCTCAGAGTTGTAGAGGAATGTTCCAAACAAGCAGCTGTACAGGTGGTCTAGTATCGTGATGAGGAAGTGCTCGTTGAACTCAAATGCGTTTGGAAACTGAACAACACAATGTCAAACAATGTCCATACTATAGTAAAAAAGTAAACCGCATTATAGTGAAATGATCAACTATATCGAAATCTATCATTTTTAGTACCACATGTTAAACCGTTAGGTAATTTAAACCATTTTCCGTGTAACCAGTCCAGTGAATGTTCGAGATTTTACTCTCAGATCAGCGCGGCTGGAATTCGAACCCGCGAGAGTTCAATTCACCTCAGAATCAGTCATTTAAAACTTCATGACGTTACCCCTATGCTATTGAATGATATAAAATAGAGATGATGGAAGATAACTCAACTCTATGTTCCACATTATTTGAATGTTATTCCATACTATAGAATTCATTAAATACTTCAAAAGGTCAGTTACAATCTCTTCAAATAGAGAACTGGATAATAAGACTAACAAGAGTTAATAAATAGCAAAAGATCCAGTAAGTATTAATCATCATCACATTCCCTTGAATCCCAGTTTAACTAGGGTCGGGATACGAATAGACTGTCTCAAATCTCTCTGTCCTACATCATATCATCCATCAGTCAATCCCCTATTTTAATCCCCCTTTCCCCCTATTATTTCCAATTTATATTAATCAAATAAAACAAAATATAATATATCCTAAACTCGCACAATTCTAAGTACCATTCAGTCTGAGTCATTCCTTCGATAAATTAGAGAACAAAACAGTATGTAAAGTCTCTGTTAAATAACTGAGGAGTTTAGTGTTGGATGCCACCTGTTTTAAAGCGCATGTTAAAAGTAAACAAAAATTTAATATCTTGAACAAATTGAAACATACTGAGCTCACGACGAGCCACCTAGATTTTGAAGAAATTTAACATCAACTACTACTAAATATACAGCTTAACGTACCTACTGCACAGAGCAATCGGCTCAAAAACGTTCAATGACAAACGTTATGATAGAACAACTGCGTCGTGTGGCAGCGAATGTTTGTGAAGAAGCATAAAATGTCTACACCAGGATGTCAGTACTTGTACGTGTGAAATTATGAGCTGAGTAGGTGGCTCATTGTCAAGTTGTTCGACAGCGGATCAGAAAGTACAGGGTTCAAATACAGTGATATCCTCGTCACTGGCATGCTATATCGAGCAGAAAACTGGCGTTTAACTTGGTCTTAGCATTAATAATAATAATAATAATAATCAAGGTTTAACGTCCGTTTCCTCATCCAGGGATGATGTTAGGGACGTCTTTAGCTCTAGTATGAAAGAAAACCAACCTGCTGGGTCATCTGCCATACACAGTCGATAAACTGTAGAAAGACTGGCGACCTGTCAGCATCGTTGTGCTTTTCCTCCCCGTGTCCTACCCTCTATCAATCAATCAATCAATCAATCAATCAATAAACTAATCATACATTTAATTAATTAATATATCTATCAATCTTGCAATAAATCGATCAAACATTTAATTAATTAATCTATCTATCAATCATTCAATAAATCAATCAATCAATAAACTATTCAAACATTTAATTAATCTATCTATTAATCATTCAATAAATCAATCAATCAATCAATAAACTAATCTAACATTTAATTAATCAATCTATTAATCATTCAATAAATTGATCAAACAATCTATAAACTAATCAAACAATTAATTAATCTATCTATCAATCATTCAATAAATGGATCAAACAGTCAATAAACTAATAAAACATTTAATTAATTAATCTATCTATTAATCATTAAATAAATTGATCAAACAGTCTATAAATTAATCAAACATTTAATTAATTAATTTATCCATCAATCATTCAATAAATCGATCGATAGGAAGTCACTCAAGCAATTACTCAGAAATCTATCACAAGCAATCGGTAAATCATTCAAAAAATTAAAACAATAATAGATCAATGAATTAATCAGTCAATCAAACGAGCCATCAATCCAGACACAGTAAAAAATGAATCCCCGATGGCGTCTCTCCATGCCTTCTCTTGGTATCTTGCTCCTTGGGTAGCAGAATTTCAACAAAACAGCCACTGCATATAACCTTTAACCTTCAGTGCCAGAAACTTCTGCACCATTGCAAAGCAACAGAATGCGATGCGAAAACTAGAAGAAAATGCATTAAAGGGATGAATATTGTCTGCTGTTGTGTTACTCCATTAAAAGGTACAATATCTTATTGATTTGAAAACTACTTCAGTTTCGATGAACTACACATAAGACTAAGCACATAATGATAATATAAATAAGCAATGTCAATATTTCTCAGTTTGGGCTGAAACAGGTGGTTTGTTGGAAAGTTGTTCGGCAGCGGATCAGTAGGTGCACGATTCAAATCCAGTGTTCTCCTTGTCACTGACATGCTATTCGAGCATGAAGCTAACGTTAAAATTGGTCTTTAGCTTTGCCTTTTAGGTCAATTTCAGATTAAAATTGCCAATAGAAGATCTCATTTTTTGAAGTTATGTCTGTCAAGTAATACTTATTGCGAATACTTTAATTAAAAGAGTGGATAGTTACATGTTGTCATTGGTTAACAAATGCTACAATGTAATATGAAATAATAAATTGATATAAATTAACAAATAATTAAATTGCTATTAAATGAATACTGGAAAAAATAAATTTACTACTAAGTAACAAATAAATAATTGACTTACTCTGAATTAGACAATTTAAAGTTAAACTAAGCTAAACTTTAAAGAATCCTATTGTGAGAACTAAGATAACACTGACGCTACGACAGATTGCAAACCTGATATTTTACAAAGCAAAAGCTACAGTTAATATCAGTTTCTTCACTTGAAAGCGAAGTCAGAGATGGGCGAGCCAGGATTTGAACGCAGCACAAACTGATCCGCGGTCGAGTATCTTACCGACGTCGAAACTGGCTCCAGCCTAGGCGAAGTCGTCGGTAAAATTAAAATAATATAATTTATAAAACAGCAGAACTATTATAACATGCAAACCTGCGCCATCTTGTGACCAAAACTCAGCCATTCCTTTTCAATGAGAACCTCAAAACCTCGGATAGTTCTATAGTAGGAGTCGAGCATGAGCATTGCCAGGGCCGTCATCTAAACATGCAGAAAAAGAGAGGCTGGAAAACTCCAGTTCATTCTAAATAGGACAAAATTATCCAAAGTATATTCTCTCTCTTAGTGCACTGACAAAATTATCCAAAGTATATTCTCTCTCTTAGTGCACTGACAAAATTATCCAAAATAAATTATCTCTCTTAGTGCACTGACAAATTTATCCAAAGTATACTCTCTCTTTTAGTGCACTGAAAAAAATATCCAAAGTATATTCTCTCTCTTAGTGCACCGACAAAATTATCCCAAGTATACTCTCCCTCTTAGTGCAATGACAAAATTATCCAAAGTATATTCTCTCTCTTATTGCACTGACAAAATTATCCAAAGTATATTCTCAGTAACAGTAGAAACCTGAGCCTATAATTGATAAATTATATAGAATTAAGTAATAGCAAATACATTATGTATAAAGTACGTATATGTAACAGTAGGAACCTGTGCCTATAGTTGATAATTTATATAGAACTATGTAAAATCAAGTACATTATGTATAAAGTACGTATATGTAACAGTAGGAACCTGTGCCTATAGTTGATAATTTATATAGAACTATGTAAAATCAAGTACATTATGTATAAAGTACGTATATGTCACAGTAGGAACCTGTGCCTATAGTTGATAATTTATATAGAACTATGTAAAATCAAGTAAATTATGTATAAACTACGTCTATGTAATAGTAGGGACCTGAGCCTATAGTTGATAACTATCAACTATAAATTATACATAGAACTATGTAATAGAAATACATATGTATAAAGTATGTATATGTAATAGTAGGAACCTGAGCCGTTCTGTCCCACCCATCACTACAGTGTACGAGCACTGAGGTCTTGTTACTTTCCACCTTATCTGCTACTCGTAGGGCTCCCGCCAAGATTTGCTGATCAATCAATCATCGTTACATCATAACCACCGCCTCACCATTACCATCACCATCATCACCACCACCATCATCATCATCGTCAGCATTGTCGTCATCATCATCATCATTTCATCAGCATCATCATCATCATCATCACCATCATCGTCGTCATCATCATTATCATCATCATCATCATCGTCGTCATCGTCATCATCATCAATATCGTCTACACGTAATGCTCTTGCCAAGATTCGCTAGTCAATCAATTCATCATCATAATAAGATGATGAATCTTCCCTTGAATCTCAGTTCAGCTAGGGCCGAGATACGAGTAGACCTCAATTTTCCATTCGTTTTAGAACATTTTGTAGCAAAATCTGGAGCTTAGGTGCTCACCAACCAAATGCCCTTCATTTGTTGATTATTATGATACGTTCAGTCTACAGTTGATCTATTCTTCACCAACCCGGACACAACATGGGTAATAATCAATAAATCGATCACTTAAATTAGTATAATTTATAGACTAGAATATAAATAATTGAGCTTTGCTATAATATTATAAGAAATTATTAACAGCATTTTTTTAAATTAATTGAAAAATAATTGCTAATATACATAGCTCGCTAATATTAGGTATTAATATTGCTAGCAGCATTTTTGAAATTAATTGAAAAATAATTGCTAATATACATAGCTCGCTAATATTAGGTATTAATATTGCTAGCAGCATTTTTGAAATTAATTGAAAAATAATTGCTAATATACATAGCTCGCTAATATTAGGTATTAATATTGCTAGCAGCATTTTTGAAATTAATTGAAAAGTAATTGCTAATATACATAGCTCGCTAATATTAGGCCATATATATTTAACAAAATTAACCATAAAAATAACTAAATTAACTACAGTCTAAACATATTCATTTAAGATCTAAAAATTACATTTCTTTTCTAGCGACTGAGAAAATGAAGAAAGATTAGTGTCGCCAGCAAACAATTTAGCTCAGTCAAAAAAATGCAGTGAAACAATCAGCAGTTATCGGCTTAAATCAGCATTTGTGTATAACTATGCAAAATAATGGCTTTATAAAACTACTTTATTGTCAAAGCTATTGTTTTAAACGACTGCGCCTTCATGAAATATAATAGTGCCGACTTCATAATATTCCTTATGAGGCATTTCATTTCTTATTTTGCTAAAGATAGTCAAAAAGTTAAACTAGTTAAAGTTAAATTATTTCAACTGGGAGTCAAGGGACGATTATGATGATGATGACGATGATGATGATTATGATGATGGTGATGGTGATGATGATGATGATGCTGATGATGATGCTGATGATGCTGATGATGACGATGATGATGATGAAGATGATGACGATGATGATTATGATGATGATGATGATGCAGATGATGATGACGATGCTGATTATGATGATGATGATGATGATGATGACGATGATGATGATGATGATGATGGTAGATAGACATACCTTGAGATGCTCAAGCCAATGAGTAGACTCTATGTTGGACAACCAATGAGCCTCATCCAAAGGACTGTGATAGCACACGTCCTTTAACTTACGCAAACTAGTTAAACATAACAACAACAACAAAAGCAATAATTACAATGCTACTTTAATCAATCATAACATCATCATCATCAGCTTCTTCCCTAGAATCCCAGTTTAACTAGGGCCATAACATTGAGCACCATTAAACCAAACCCAAGCACATTAACCAAAAGAATAAAATGGCACAAAGATGGTATTAATCTAAAATATAGAAAACCTGTCCAAGTAAGGGGAATTAAAGAAGAGGAGGTTTACGTGCTGATCGCAACTCAAGGACATTAGATGAAAAAGCGACGTCCAAAACACACACACACATACAAACACACAGACATATCTATAGGCTACACTGACCAGTACGTATCGATAGACATGCGTTTAGCTTGGATAAATTTGCAAAAGACAAACATTGTGTGCACAAGCCTTACAATAGCAGAAACTGTATATTACAACAAATTAAATTAAATTAAAAATTGTAAATTAAAACGACAGCACTTTACACCGCTGATGCCGCAATTCCAATTAATACTAGATTCGAAATTTCACCATTAATGAGAAGAATATTAAAGTAATAATTGTCTTATTAATTATTAAAAGTCATTAAAATTATAATTAATTAATTATAACCTTAAAATAAAAATCTAGAAACGGCTAACAGAAGCTATGAGAAATGTTAATCGATTCATCAATCTATTAATCAATCGATCACTCGATCAGTCAATCAATCAATTAATCAATCAACGATTACAATTACTGAATATTCATCAAAAAGTATCAGCAGAGCAAAACAACGTCAAAGAGTATCAACAGAATAAAACAACGACAAACAGTATCAGCAAAATAAAACAGCGTCAAAGAGTATCAACAGAATAAAACAGCGTCAAAGAGTATCAACAGAATAAAACAACGACAAACAGTATCAGCAAAATAAAACAGCGTCAAGGAGTATCATCAGAATTAAACAAATCAAAGAGTCTCATCAGAATTAAATAACGTCTAAGAGTATCAACAGAATAAAACAGCGACAAAGAGTGTCAACAGAATAAAACAACATCAAAGAGTATCAACAGAACAAAATGGCTACCTCTCTCTCATCACGTGAATGTTGTGAATGTCGCAGAAGATTAACTCAGCGTTCCTATAAGCCTCATCACTTTCATAACCACCTCCTTTAGCCTGCAGCATTCAATCATTCAATCAGTCTGTCAATCAGTTACTCAGTCAGTCTGTCAGTCAATCAATCCATTAACTTAATTACTCCAGTGTATTTTAAAATAGTCAGTGAATAAAGTAGTAGTTAATTTGACGTTCAACGAAAATTTAACTCTACTGTCTGCGGCTTTTCTTCGACAACTACTACATTAATTTGTCAATATATTTAATTAATTACTTTAACTTTCAATTTTACAAAATTGACAGACAATTACACTAACAATATAACTGAATGGTTAGGCTTAATAATTTACAGGACTTTACAGCTAGAGGATTAGATTATAATTTACAGGACTTTACAGCTAGAGGATTAGATTATAATTTACAGGACTTTACAGCTAGAGGATTAGATTATAATTTACAGGACTTTACAGCTAGAGGATTAGATTATAATTTACAGGACTTTACAGCTAGCGGATTAGATTATAATTTACAGGACTTTACAGCTAGAGGATTAGATTATAATTTAGAAGACTTTCACAACAAGTAAATCTATAAGCGACGACCTCAGCTGACAACTGACTCTGCAACCTTCAGCAAGCCAGCCGAACGCTTCATCAGAATGTCGTAATAGCGTAGGGGTAACGTCATGAAGTTTTAAATGACAGACCCTGAGGTAAATAGAACCCTTGTGGGTTCGAATCCCAGCCGCGCAAATCTGAGAGTAAAATCTCGGACATTCACTGGACTGGTTACACGGAAAATGGACTAAATTGCCTAACTGTTTAAACATGTTGTATTAAAAAGTGATAGATATCAACATAGTTGATCATTTCACTATAATGCTTGTTTACTCGTCTTTTTACTTTTTATGCCAGTAAAACAGATCTACCTTGTTGGCGAGAGCATTGACTTGAGGCCTAGCATCCATGATGTAGAATTTATGGCCCTGCGCATTGGCCTCCATTATCAACTGAATGTATCTCTCATCGTCCTTTGACCTTCGACCTGAGACCCCGACCAGAGGCTGACTTGACCTAGTTATCGTGGCCTGACTATCTGGGTGTATCCATGCTAAGACCTGCAATATAACAAAATACAAGCTCTAGAATGCAATACGATATAGCAGAATATTTCAAAATTGCATGTGATAATTTAAACAAATAATAATAAATAATTTTCTAATATTAAAAAAATTAAATTAAAAAATAATAATATAATTTTAAAAGCTTATGATATTTGAATGTCTCACTAGCGTAGTGGTTAGAGGTGTAGATAACGTCATGAAGTTTTAAATGACAGATCCTGAGGTGAATTGAACTCCTGTGGGTTCGAATCCTAGCTCGCTGATCTGAGAGTAAAATCTCAGACATTCACAGGACTGGTTACACGGAAAGAGTACTAAATTACCTCAAAATTTAAACATGTAGTATTAGAAGTGATAGATATCAGTATACTTAATCGTTTCACTATAATGTGCGCTTTTATTATTATTTTAAAGTATGATATATTAAATTAAACACAGCACAAAATACTAGAAATCTACAATAATTTAAAATCTCTACATTTATTAGTTCAGTTCTCTAAAACTTACTGGCAGACGTCCTCTGCTTCTAAATGCCGTAACGTGCTTGATGTCATCATCAGTGGCTGACGCAGGAACTGCCAACTAAACAAAAAAAATTTATTATTCTTAATTATTAGTAATAGATTATTAATTTATTATTAATAAAGTTATTCATTTATTTCGTATAGTTAAACAGAGCCGATCTTTATGTTGAGGCAATTGATGGAGAAGAAAAGGAGTGAGAGGAAGAAGATACAGATGGTATTTGTGGATCTCGAAAATGCCTATGATAGGGTTCCAAGAGAACTGGTGTGGGAAGTTTTGAAGAAGAGGAAAGTGAACAGGAGGTATGTTGAGTTAGTCAGAGATATGTACAACATGGTGAAGACTAGTGTGAGAGTGGAGAGTAGACAATCTGAGAGTTTTGATGTGAAGATCGGGGTACACCAAGGATCAGCCCTAAGTCCCTTTTTTTATATTGATTATGGATGAGTTGCTTAAGGGAGTTATTAAGGAGGCCCCATGGTGCATGCAATTTGCAGATGATCTGGTGATAGTAGGAGACACTGTGAAGAAATAAGCTAGATGTTGGAAAACGCGAGAGAGGCACTGGAAAGTAAAGGACTGAGGGTGAATAAGGAAAAATCGGAGCATTTAGAGAGTAAATGGAAGGATGAGATGATAAATGGAGAAAGAGTAATAAGTCAGGGTGTGGAGCTAAAGAAGGTAACAGATTTTAAGTATTTGTGATCTGTAATAGAGGATAATGGGGAGTTGGATAAGGAGGTTACTAGCAGGATTCAGGCTGGATGGGCAAAGTGGAGGGCTGCTACTGGAGTGTTGTGTGATAGGAGAATCCCACTAAGACTGAAAGGCAAATTTTATAGTTCTGTAGTAAGGCCAGTAATGATGTATGGTTCGGAATGTTGGGCACTAAAAAGGGAACATTTGCAGAGCTTTCATGTGGCAGAAATGAGAATGTTGCGTCTAATGTGTGGAAGAACTAGGAAGAAATAGATTTATAGAATAGTCACAAAATATATACAATAATCTATACATTAATGGAATGTCATTCATCTTGGTCTAACCTTGTGCACAATTAACTGAGCAAATTAAGAACAATGAGTAGCTTAGAGACGTAGCTAAGTACAATTAGCAGCATAGAGGTGTAGCTAAGAACAATGAGTAGCATAGAGATGTAGCTAAGAACAATAGGTTAGTAAAAAGGCGTGGCTAAGCACAATAAGTAACATAGAGGTATAGCTAAAAACTATGAGTGGCATATAGATGTAGCGAAGAACTAAGAGTAGCATACAGGTGTAGCTAAGAACAATAAGTAGTACAGAGATGTAACTAAGAATATTATCACAAGAACAACAATCAAAGAGGACCAAAAACGAGATAATTAGCTACAAATGAGTATCAACATGAGACTAGCGGAAAAGTATCAGAGCCCAGAAGTTCTACAGCGCAGGTCTACGTACCACAGCTGGGTAGGTGTCGCAGAGCTCGTACTTCTCGTTCAGTCGTGTGATCTTCCAACTATCGTGAGGAAAGCCTGGTCCAACCCCCTAAACAATCAATCAACCTGTCAATAAACTAATAAGAACCAATCATGATGCGGCCTGGTCCAACCCCCTAAACAATCAATCAACCTGTCAATCAACTACTAACAACCAATCATGATGCGGCCTGGTCCAACCCCCTAAACAATCAATCAACCTGTCAATCATCAACTAACAACCAATCATGATGCGGCCTGGTCCAACCCCCTAAACAATCAATCAACCTGTCAATCATCTATCAGTAACCAATCATGATGCGGCCTGGTCCAACCGTTTAAACAATCAATCGGGCTGGCCGGTCCATCCCCCAGGCCATCAATCAATACGTCAATCATATATCAGTCAACCAATCACCAGGCAGAACTAGTAGTCAGTCAATAACTAGAAAGACAATCAATCATGAATTAACTGGTCTGTTGTACCCTTAAATATTCAATGCACCTAATCCGTCTAATCCACCTAATCTATCTATCAGTTATCAAATGAATCAATCATCTAGCTATCCCTCAATCATTCTTATTATCATAATAATGGGCTACAAAGTAATGGGCCACATAATAATGGGCCACATAATAATGGGCCACATAATAATGGGCCACAAAATAAAGGACTTCTCATGCAAAGCCCAGCTAAACATTGAAAGAACAATAATTAATTAGAAAGCTCTACGTCACAGATCAATAAACGTATGGTTCACATCCAGGTAAGGCTGTCGTCCCTCAAAAAGTTAAATTTACAAACATCAGCTAGATTCATCATCATCATCATCATCGTTATCTTCCCCTTAATCTCAGTTTAACTTTGGCCGGGATGCTACCAGACCTTCTCCAATCCTCGTTGTCCCACACCATATCATCAGTCAATCACCTATTTTTCATGTTCTTCTTAATCATCGCATCCCACGTCAATTGTGGCCGACCTCTTACTAGCTTAACATCCAGCTGATTGAATCTTAATTGAAACTAATTGAAAATTAATGGAATCCTATAACTAAAATTCAATAGAAAATATTCAACGTGATTAAATGACCACAAGGTGGTTAACATAAATTTTAAAAAATAGTAAATCAATCAATATGCATATTTTCATGTATGTGCATATATATGAAAGTGCATGTTTATATGTATATATGTGCACATTGCGTCTATTCGTTGAGTTGATGTATATATGATTTGATTTTTTCATTTTTAATTTGCATAATATTCTTTTTTAGTATGTTTTTTATGTGTACATGATGGATGGTCAACTAGATAGTTTTTTATAATCTCTTAGACGGCCTAGTGTGTGTTATTCATTTTTGAGTGTTTTTTAAATAAACATAATTCTCTAATACAAGAATATAAAAATTATGCAGAACAGAAAAAAGAATCGCTCACTAGACGCTTCAGTTCTGCCAAAGAATCAAACACAAGCCATCCGTCTTGCTCGTATGTCTCCTTGTACTCGAATGCAAACAGAGGCTGAAAGATCAATAGCAACACACACTGAAAGAGGACAGCATAGGAGAAGAGCTAACTTTAAGTATAAATCATTCGAAATTTAACTTTTTAGGTTTAGTTTTACTTTTGGCAGGATTTATGTAACCCCTGAACCCTTTCTGAAATTAATAAATTATATCCTACATAGTGCTGAGTCAGAAATATTATAGTTTTTCACCATTGATTTATAAGAATATGAAATAAATTAAATAAATTCTGAACAACAATTATGCGTACAATCAAGATATAATTAATATAATTACTATATATTTGATTAACAATAGTATATATTCTAATTAAATAGTAACAAAGACCTAATTTAATAAATTAATCAATATTCGCTAAGCTGTATTAAAAAATTAAACTAAATTCGCTGTAAATAATTAAATGTCCAATGTAAATCATTAATAGTTAATAAAATAACAGAGAGGAATGAAAAAGGTCTATTGGTATCCTGACCCTAGTTAAACCGGAATTCAATGAATATGATGCTGAATAATCAGTAAAAAAGCACAAACCAGCTTGTTGGTGACAGGGAAAGCATACTGAGTGATCTTTTCAAACACTTCCCGTCGTGTGTGGTTCTCCTGCTTGTGAGCAAAACGAAGATTACGCACGTCCTAGTGAAACAACGCAAACAACAGCACCTTTTTTATTAAAGTGCAATATTATATACTTTATAATAAAAGTAAAAATGCACATCCCCGTGTTGTGTCTGTCCCCGTGTTGTGCCCCGGTCGTTTGAAGAACTGACCAACCGGTGACTGCACGTGCCGTATAAGGCATTAAAGCACTAAGATACACACCAACATCAGAAGGGGCATTCGGTTGGTGAGCGCCTAGGCTCAGGAGGTTGCTGCAGAGATCTGAACGAATGGAAAAGTCTCAAATAGGGCACTGACTGATGGATGATATGATGTAGGACAGAGAGAAAAATACTAAAATCAAGGACATGCTCTAGATCAAAGATATACGTAGCCAGATTTTGAAATGGATGAGAAATGCACACCAGAGGATAAGAAAAGTATACTACACAATAGAGGCACAGCAAAAGAATAGGCACCAGTCAACAGACAAGACTGGCAACCTTCAGAATGGAACTGAAGGAGAAAACAGAGAATGATATAACAGAAGTAGAGGCTGCTCTATTTTGCTTCAAATGTAGTGTATTGCTAAGACTTCAAGCTAACAATTTTGCAATGGATTACTTAATAATTTCTGTTCATTAAGAGATGTAGGTACTGGAAATAATGGATCGAATACTATCGCCCTAGAAACAGTGGAAATAATGGCTAATTTAATATCGACCCAGAAACCCGTGTTGTGTCTGGATTACTGAAGAAAAGACCAACCATAGACAGCACATGTCGTAAAAGGCAACAAAACACTCAAATCTAAACCAACTTCAAAAAGGGCATGCGATTGATCAGCGCTTACGCTCCAGAAATTGCTACAAAATTTTGTCAAATGAATGGAAAAGTTTGACCAGAGTTGAATGGAGAAAGTCTATTTTAATTCCGACCTTAGCTAAATTGGAGTTTAAGAGAAGATGATGATGATGATGACAATCGACCTGAAAACAATGGCACACTTACAACAGCCATATTAAATGTTGTGCAACAAGGTAGAACTATAAAGATAATTCATAACCAACCTTGCAAATGATTTCAATTCCATAAGAATTTTCTCCACTGCTTCTGATTCCCCCAACCTTTTCCACTCGACTGACTGCACCTAGCGGCATCTCTAGAGAAAACTCACTGTCCTGAGCACAAAACAGGAGCCAAACACGTTACCAATTATGATATCTCTCTCTTAGTGCACTGCCTTCTGGCAGGTCCATGGGGTATATAACGACTCCACTCTTCTCTGTCTTTCGTTTTCCTATTCATGACCCCATACGAGTGGGTCTTTATCTACCATTCCTAATCTCGGTCTGCATCTGCTTCTCTTTCCTTTCATTCTACCTCTTATGACCTCCTTTATGATCTCCCCTTAGAAATTAGAATATGTCCCATTCAATTATTGCTATAAAAGACCAAAAGCGTCGGAGAACCCTTTAAAATTAACATGTAAATACAATTTAGAATGCACACTACTATCATCAAAAGTGTGGACCATGGTATGTAGACATGATTGAAATGCTAAAATCTATAAATATTCTTACATTATTAGCCTTTTTTACTTTTTATTAGCCTTATTTTAAACAAAAGGAGTTTAGAAGAAGTTGACATCAGGTTTTAAATTGTATA
This sequence comes from Enchytraeus crypticus, assembly GCA_905160935.1. Classification (NCBI taxonomy): domain Eukaryota; kingdom Metazoa; phylum Annelida; class Clitellata; order Enchytraeida; family Enchytraeidae; genus Enchytraeus; species Enchytraeus crypticus. The sequence continues at coordinate 804,217 of CAJHZI010000452.1, read as the reverse complement.
ACGATGACTTACGTTTCGATAAGAAGACACAGTATTTCTAGTCAAAGTCCTACCTTTTCACCTTTGAAGAATAGTTTATAATTGGTCACAGACAACGTTCCTCTCACTGAGCCAGAGAAAGGGCAAAGATACGTTACATCCTTAGCTGAAACAGAGTAAAAATACTAAAGTAGCATAAATTATAATAGTTTGTACGTAAATATATCCATAGATTTACATTTAAGAATATCAAATTCAAACATTTTAATTTAAGAATATATTTAACTATAAAATGTTTCAAAACTAAATATTAAAAAATTAATAACATAAGAAAAATTTCCACAAATCAATCAGCGAGGATTTGAAAATCATTTTCTTGTGACCGCATAAATTATTTAAATTTTTGACATCTATTATCAGAGAAATTAGTTTCCTTTCCTTATACATTGAGTATTAAACGTTTGTAAAAAAACAGCAATAAGATATGACCATAGTGGGAGGGCCTTTCTATCACCCCTAGAGATCACTCGCCATTATAAATTTAGAGAAATATTTACATATTTTTATAAATATGTACAACAACTGACTTCTGAATGACCTAAAAATGCAATAGGCCATAACAATTTTGTTTCAGTGAAAGATACAAAGGTACCGCTAACGTCATCTTTTGAACTCCCTCGATATTATAATAGAATCACAGAGAACGTTCTATGTATTTCAGTGACTTGATCAACCTGTGCATACCTGAGCCCTGAAGCATCTCCCCTTTTAACAGATCTAGATCGTCTTGACTGCTGCGACCTACGTTCTCCTTCAATTACAATAAACTCCGCAATAAAATAATAAAATTACCTTCAAAAATGTTCAAAAATTAAGTCCTGTCTTTTAAAAACACACTGCATAAAAATCAAGTAACAATAAGTTCGTCTAAAATAAATAGGACAGTAATAAGTTTCGTGGAAAAGGAAACTACAACAATTTAAATTGACAACTGTTACAGTCTTTTTCAAAAATGAAGTATTTAGTATTATACCAATCGGTAAATGGTAACAGCCTGCTAAAAAGATCCGTAAACGTTTCCAACTCAAACATACAACAGACGTTAGCCTTGCATATTGAAACGAGCTGAAATAAGTTAAATACTACACTATTCTTGGAGCAATTTTGAGTAATTACACATAATTGTTTGAAGTACCAATTATGTGGTTCAGATTTAATTTTCATGACTATGCTAAAATTTAGCTCATCGATCTCTCATATATATATATATATATATATATATATATATATACACAACTATCAATGTATTGTGCTGCCAAATAATACTATTTATCTGAAACGTCAACAGTAAATCAGAATTACTATTAATTAGCTGTTAACTAACTCTTAATTTTTACTCAAAACTCTCCACGAGCAAAATGTTTAATCGCTAATGTTTGACAGTAATCTACTAAAGATGCATATACTTTAAAGTTATAAATGTGCACATGAATGCAACCAAAATCTCATCTCAAAATTCATCACTTCTCTTTACTAGCGGCATAAAATTTTTCATGAAAAGCCAAATATTGCAATTGAGTTGATCGATGGTATGCTTCCTGAAGAAAGGTGCTTCGACTGTTTCTATGAACTTGTGCCTTCAATCCGAAATGTGGCCGAGGACTGGACATATAGCGGCAGGGTCAAAGAATCAAGCGCAAAATTCAGCATTCTGATCGTGAATAAAAAAGCAGCACTGTAGTTAGACCTGCAAACAAGAACAAATATAAATTTTCATACCCTGCCATCGTATGCAACATTCTCTGCAGACGTTGAAGTCGATGAAGCAATCGAGTGAGACGCCATGCTGTTAGTCTCTGCTGTATGATGCAGTTGATTTCTGCTGGAAATGCTATATCCCGATAACGTATGACCAGTCAAAGCCTGACCAGATAATGTCTGCCTATATGTCTGCTCCCTTGAAGTACTAAGAGGACTGTCTCCACTCTCTGCCATCGGCTCTTCAACGACCACGAGTCAATCGAGCTTCTAGAACTACCACTGTAAGCTAAGTGAAACAAATTTAAACTGCGCTAAAATATATAACAGTGCTGATGATAGTAAAATCTCAAACACTGACAGGACTGGTAAACGAATTATGGACTAAGCTAACGAATATATATATATATATATATATATATATATATATATATATATATATATAAATATTCCCACATGCAGCACCAAAAGAGGGGGCTCATGTAACATCGCCCCTCTCTATGATCCTGACGTATGATTTTCAAAACAAGAGCATGTTGTCTAAACTCGAATCGTCGTCATTATAATCACAATCTACTGTCCAAAATTAAATCTAGTTAACAACTAATATAATTAATTAATTAATCAATTAGTTAATTATTTGAGTGATTAATGAATTAATTAATCAGGTACTTAATTAAGAAGTTAATTAAGTATTTACTTGAGTAATTTATTTGTTGACTAAGTTAGTATTAGTAAATACGTAATTAGTTAAAAAATTAATTAACTACTTAATGAATTAATTAGACAATTATATAGTTAATTAATTATTTAACTGTTGAAGTGATTAATTATGTGATTAATTATATAATTAATTACGCGAGTAATGATGTAATTAAATTTATTATTTGAATTAACTGCCCTTCTGAATTAATGAAGTAAGTAATTTAGCTTAGTAAATGATTAAATAATGACTAATTACTTAATTATACTTTGCAGAAAAACACACAATAGTTAATTAAATAATTCACTTAATAACTAACTAATTAACTGATTAATAAACTTGATTAATTAACTAATTACTTACTAATTGTTTAGCTATTTAACTAGCTAAATAAATAAATTTAGTATAATAATTAGTTAATATAGTAAATTAATTAACTATTACTAGCTATTGAATCAATTAATCTAATTAATTATTATAAAAAATTATAAATTAGGTAAACTGATTAATATTAATTAATAATGAAATTAATTATTAATAATATTATTAATAATATAAGTTAATTTTTAAAAAATTAATATTTTTAGTTGATTATTAAAATAGTTAATATAATAACTTTATTTATATAAAGTTAATTAAATCATTAATTAAGTAATTTAAAATCAATTTAAGCCATATCAATATATTATACAGAGATTGCAAGATTCGGATTTAGACTACAACCGTTAACAATAGTTTATTGCCCGGCTGGCGGGGCTGCAGTTTGGTCATTAATAATTATAATGATTATTCCATAGTGTTATAAATATAGTTTGTTTTTATTAAATAACTTTAAAAGTTTCAGCTCTGGGGCCTTGAAATTTTGCACACAGGCTTCTAATGTCAATCTAAACATACTGTGAAAATTTGGTAAAAATCGTACGTCGGGATCATTGAGAGGGGCGATATTACATGAGCCCCCAAAAGAGATATTATCATGGATGATCATTTTGCTATAAAGTTACTGTTTTAAAACAAATTGACATAAGGCAAAAACATAGCGGAGATAACTAGCACAAAGCTTAAAAAGGAAATCTAATCAAACTACAATTTCAAGTCCTTTACGAAAAAATGTGGTAACAGTAAGGTTGTGGGCCTGGATCGGTGAAGTAGGAGGGCTAGAGAAACTACACTAGTCTCCACAAAGTGATGCCATACACAGCTCGAAGAAGATTATGGTCGATTTTGTTATAATAGTTACAATATTTATATTATTATACTTTTTATTTACATTTAATTGTTTATTTATTTATACTCTTAACGCACTTTAAACTTCTTCTTTTTTACTCTGTGGCTTCCTATGAGCAACAGCGACAGCAACAATACAAAATTTCGCTACTGCTGCCAATAAAAAAACCCAACACAATAAAACCAATGTCTAACAGACGAGAAAATGAACAGAAAAGGTGCAAACTAAATACCCATAAGGCATACATTACGAAAAGGAATAAATGATAGTAGGTTTAAGATCGATTTGGGTTTCTCAACGAAACATATATGATCTCAACTAACGGACAACATGCATGCAGATGGCAAATAACCTCTTTATCATCTTTTGCCCCTCTCCAGTGATTTTGTCCAGATAAAAAATATAATACTGTATATAAACTACATTGCTACCAATCTCGCTTTCTCTTCGACTTAAACATTTACAAATTTGCAGTACAATTGTTTTTCTTTGCAGTCGTAGACAAGCTAAATCTATAGGTTAACATCAGTTTCCTCACTCGAGAGCGATGTCAGTGACGTGAGCGCCCAGGATTTGAACCCGCACATGCTGATCCGCGGTCGAGTATCTTACCGATATTGCCATGCACTGGCTCCTGCCAGTGGCGACGTATATGTATTTGTATGGGTATATTCCGTTTGAGACGTCCCAGACATCATCTTCTTGTATGGAACTGCACGGTAAATCTTCACTGCAAGGTAACGTATAGTAACGAAAAAAAAGACTTTGGACTGATGTTCTGGATTTTGGAATGTGCTCGGTTTTTGAACCTTAATTTTTGCTCACCGGCATGGATTTGTCTCAAAATAGTGCTCGATGTTGTAATCGATGACAGTAGCAATCGCAGCTATGTTATTAATTATAATTATTACATGTATCTGAGATATAGGTGCTGTGCATGTAAAACTGCATTCCACAAGTGACTCCGTGTGGTATACGTTAGACTGGAAATACATAAAATAATTCTGTTGATAATTTGACTTTGAAACGGTCCTCACGTCAGATGACTCAGTTAATTGATTTAGTTAATTAGTTAATTGACAGCAATATCGCTATAGATATAGTTTTATTATGCTACAAAAATAATCGCAGTAAAGAAAATCACTAATCAAATGTAAGCAATGCATAATCTTTACTGAGGCTGATACATTTCGTTATTTAACAGAAGCAGCTCAAAAACAATAGCGAGAAAGCGTCAGAAAGCGATTGATAGAGGAGGAATGGTTTTCCAAATTAAGTGGTTGAAATAAAGCATATGAGGAAAACTGAGACTAAAAATGCTACATATTTAAACAAGAAAAATTGTATCTCATTTCTCGTTATCAGACAAATGTCATCTAGCTATAGGTTCACCGCACATATTCCTGTGCAAACTGCATAACACTCCGAGCACTCCACTGATTAACGAGTTAATCCCTTCACAAAGATAAGCTTTATCTTCACCTTAAAGTACTCTGTAACTTTAAAATAATATGGCGCTTCTGCGATGGTTTCCCGTTGACTTCCTCATGTAAATATGAGTTACGGGTAAAGAAAAGAATAAAAGCAAGCGCAGTAGTACAAGCTATTCCTAGTGGCAGTAGTACCTGTCACTAGGAATATATATCAAGCACGATGATGCGGATTAAACATCAATGTCAGAAGACCGAAAGGCTTCTCTTCAAGAAGTCAAGTGTACCGGTGAACAACCCGACCATCACCGTGGTCGAACAACCGATCGACCAATCAAAGCACTGGTCGGCAAGTTGAAACAGTGCATCGTTCTCACTATTGATGAACACGACCGTTTCAATAAATTGAAACCAGTCGAAATAAGTTAGATATTACATTAATTATTCTAGGCGCAATTTTGAATTACACATAATTGTTTATTGTACTAATCAATTATGCGATTCAGATTTAAATTTCACGACAATTCTCAAATTAAGCTCTATTGGTCTCCTATACATTTCGATAACGAGTTTTGATGAATGCCTGATGAAGGATGAAGCTATGTTGGAGTACTCCGCTACTATAGGCTGCACCACAAGTTTAAATATTACACAAAAATTAGCCGTCGAGTTTAAAAGAAAGAACCATAGAGTTTTCAAGCAGAGTTAGGAAAGTACATTTATATTGTTAACGTAATGCACTTGATAATCTCTCAACAGTATAAAATAATAATATAAATAATATCAAATAATATGCATTACATTAATTTCTTCACATGAATTTAAACTTTAGTGGTATGGTGAAACTGACGTTAAACTGAGTCCAACGTCTAAAAACACACAATTAAAATAATTATTTTATAATTAGTCAGATTATAATCTGACTCTCAGGCTTACGAATTACTAACATTAAAATGCTGTGAAATAAATTCATAAACATTTCAAAATAATGTCATCATTGCAAGATAGACTTCAACAAGAAGCATGAGTCTTTTTCTACTTTGTACATAAATATTGGTGCAAATAATTAACGCCAGATTATCAGTTCCTAGCCATGGTTGACGCATAGCATATAGCCACTTTTAACATACTAACAGGGGAGGGGAGGATTTCACCCTAGTCAAACGAGGGGCTGAGTCAAACGGCGCAGCCCCTCAGATATTTGCCCCAGCGACCAAGAAATTTACTCAAGCAATATAAAGGACTATAGGCCCTTTGTAAGGACTTTTAAAAATTGGAATTTTTGCCCCCTCGATATATTTTTTTAAAGAAGCTATGTTCAGGTTTACATGTACAGAAATCAACACCAGCACCTAATGAATGCAGTCACGGTGTTCAAGTCATAATGCTACAAGCATTACAACAAAACATACAATTTTTAAATCAACAATAGCCATGCGATTGTAATTTATTTGCAGTACAATAACTTGTAATTTCGTTAAAATTATTATTATCAAATTTTTTTTTATACGTATGAAACTGCCAATCAGGTCCCTGAAATTTCCGTTATGGGAGGAACCGGAGGTTAAAATCCTTACTGACTGATTAATCAAGTAAAGTAAATGGAAAAGAGCAACTTGTGATAGTACAGCAATTCAGAGTAGAAACCATACAGCCAATCTCAAGATGTTTACAATATCTCAATAGAACAAGAAACAGATGTTAAATCATCTCCAGTTTATCAATCAACAATGATATCACCTCAACATCCAACCAATGATATCATCTCAACGTCAACCAGTGATCTGACAAAATCAAATGAAAACAATACTGGCATCAAAATGGCATTTAACTTCCAACAACTTAGTTTCTCTTGGTTCTTAAAATTTATAAATATCATATAGAATAGAAAGAGGAACTAGATGGGTCATGTCCTGATAGAGAATGGTGATGTAATTGAAGGAAGAACAGAAGAAAAAAAGTTTAGAGGAAAACAATGACTTCGGATGCTAGATGATTTGATAAGTAATTCATATGTTGATGCAATGAGAAAAGCAGAGAATGGAAATATGTGGAGTTATATGCCATGAACTCACTAATAGGCAGTGACGTAAGAGAGAGAGAGAGAAAGAGAGAGAGAGAGAACATAGTTTTTCTTTATATTTCACTTATCACACGTACAATCGGATACATATCAGACATTTAGAACACCATCCGTTTCCACTCTTAATTCGACCATGTAGCAGTGATAGGCTATTGACAATATTTACACATGTTTAGCACAGAGAGAATAATGACCGTATTTACTAGCGAGATAATCAGCAGTTTAAACCTCATCAGTGGCGTAAACTACAGATTAGTCACAATTTGGTATTCTATAAGCTTGAATCACAGTTTAAAGTGATGCGTAGCTGCGCCTCTCTTTACGGACGCTTACACCGCTGATTAGTTAAATCACTGATTAACAACTAACATACTAGTTTTGTTTACGAAGTAAGCTGATTGGACGAACAGCCTGAAGGACAGCGCTGTCATTGGGTGAGCGCAGTGGTTTTGATGACCTTGTATAGTTAATAACCACGCAACATTTATTAGTGACTACCGAAATTTCTGAACAGTAGTTTAAACCACAACAGAGACGTAAGTTATCTGCTGATCAGTGGGAGTGTAGTAAATATGGAAATAAGAAGCTTTTACAAATACTATCTTCAGTTTGCTCATTCTAATAGTATTAATGGTATTAATGATAGTAATACTGAAATTTTTAGCACGAGGTAGCTATTGCAAGATAAATGAAATCAATAGTTGTAATAAAATTTCATGAAGTAGAAAATGAACCTACAATTTTTGAATTAAACATTTTAAAATAAATGGATAAAATATATTTGAATTATGTTAGCAACCTAAGCATACAACAATTAGTTAAATTTGGTATATTAGTATATTACTGTTATGCTAAGCATTCGATATAATATGCAAATAAAAGCACAAATACAGCTTGTTTTTTAGCAGAGCTTAGTTACACAATCTGTGAATGAAACTCCGTAGCACACACCATGCACCGATTAGTAAAAACAGCGAAATTCCACCACCATGTGTAAATCAATCAATAAACGCAAACATAAATGGGAAACTGCTGTACAAAACCACTGCATTCTGTTTTATAAAATATTTGTCAACATTAATTCGTGTGTGATCAGTTACAACATTTTGCCCTTCTGACTCGATCAGTCAGATACAAATTGAGTCAGTCAATTAAAAAAAGTTAGCATATTACATTTTAGCAAAATTCTGTCACATTGGTTTAGAATGACAGTTAATCGGATAGCGATTCAGGCCGTCTTAGACTTGATTCCATCTCCAGATTTATCTCCAGTGGTCTCCTCTTCGGTGTCGGAATATTCAGTCGGACTCTCTCCAGGCTTCAACAGCTTCCCCACAAAATCATACTTCTCTGTAACAACCAACGAAAATCTCGCCGTATAACGAGTTGCGTAAAGAAAAATCTAAAGCCTAGTATAATATCAGTTTACTGTTTGGAAGCTAAATCAGTTCCAAGACAGCGAAAGCCATAGTTTAGATCATGCTATGGTATGGATGTGAAATATGGACCTTAAAGAAGAAAGACATTAAAAACTAGAGACATTGGAAATGTGGATATGGAGAAGAATGGAGAGGATTAGTTGAACTCAAAAGGTTACAAAGGAGGAAGTTCTGGAGAGAGTTGGCACAGATAGACAGTTGATAAATGTATTAAGAAATAGGAAGAAGAGTAGGATAGGACACATTCTAAGGGGGGAAAGTCTTTTATTCAAGAAGGAAAGAAAGTCTATTAAAAGAGATCATAGAAGGCAGAATGGAGAAAAGGAGTAGCAGAGGCAGCTCGAGATTAGGAATGTTAGATGATTTAAAGATCAACTCATATGTGGGCATGAAGAGAAAAGCGGAAGACATAGAAATGTGCTGGCTTTATATACCAAGGACCTGCACAAACCTGCAGGCAGTGCAATAAGAGATAATTTGCCAAAAAGTTTCAGCATTTGTGGATAGATTAATTTATAGCTATATCTAACTCTTCCGATTAACTATTAAAGACAAGCTTAATGTCCATTCCCAAAACGAACATTAAGCATAACAAATAGACACTTTCAGAGGTGTGGTACTGACGAGTTTTGAATATGTGACAGCTTAATTATCAGATTAGCATTCTATCAACTCAGTTCAGTTGCCACCCAAGAAAAAGATCAAATATTAAATATGACAATATATAATACTCAATATTCACATGACGCTAAAATTGCTATATGACTCAAAGGTCATATGATACTAAATGATCATGTGATACTAAATTATGGTTAGTATATTAGTATTAATTATTATTACTATTATTATTATTATAATTATTATTACTTAGTATGTTTAGTGATCAATCAATCAATAAGAAGTTAAGGCAATGTCAGGGACATCTCTTGCAGATTATTCGCAAACACGTGCCACACAAACAAAAAAGTGCTATAGTATCAGAGCAAAACCTTTAAACTGTTCCTCCCACTCTCTCACGCTGTCCATCTGAGAGGACGAGAGATCGGAGCAGTCGTCATAACCCTCCTTGAAGTCCTCCGCCGTCAGAGAAAATGTCGCCAGAGCTCTCGTTGCGTCCCTGCCAGCAAAAGCACTGTATGGGCCACCTGTAGTATAGATTAAACAAAATTAAGAACTTGAAAAGGTGTTAGGCATATTATAGTGAAATTAAACATCATTCCAAAAATAACATTTTTTCTTAGAATTGGATTTTAAAAGAACGAGTGTAACAAGCTATATCTCAACGTGCCTATCAACGACTTTTTTTCTGTTAGCAGACAAAGTATGGTGAACCGAAGTAAACTTTGATTAGCAATATGAAAATTAGATTCCAAGTTTCTGCAAACTACCATATACCAGTTATGAAACTGTGGCAAATAATTGTAAAGGTTCTGTTAAATTTCATTACATTTAAACTGTTTAACTCACCTGGTCCGTAGAACCTTTTTCCTCTTGTCATGTCGAACACTTTACCATTGACACCGATTAGTATACGCCCATCCTCCCCGTTACCATCGTATTTTTTCAGTTCCTCCAAAGTCCAGTCACGTTTCTTAAGGGGAGGCAACTGTGGCTCACGAACGGGCGGTGGTCCATGATCATCTCTATTGCCGAACCTTTCTCGAAAGATCTTATAAATTAGGATACCGCAGACACCGAGGAGAGCGATGTTCAGAGGACTGGAGAATAGCTCAGAAATAAAAGATTTAGCCTCTCCAGCATCCTCAAAAACTGAGTCAGCCGACTCGCCCGCCACAGCTTGAAACATGAGGAATGAAAAATAGGCGAAAGAAAACGGCTAAAATGTCATTAGTCTCATGTAAATGTAAACAGAAATGAATCAAAACAAACTTTAACCCCGAACAAAGGCTTCCGTTAAATTTAAAAGTTTTGCAACTTTAACTAACGAATCAGCAGCAGTACCAAACAACAACAACTCTAACAATCGGAGTCCGGGAGTTCTATTGTCTAAAATGACAATATCGAACACTATTGAATCAAATCGTAGCCGACTATCAAAAATGGTTTAAAATCGATGCAAAATCCCGTGACCCAAAGATATGGAATTAAAGAAGCGTAGAAAAGTCGCAGGAAATCATGATTTTAAAAGTGGTAGGCCTAAGGATGAAGGATTTCAATAAAGTGGCACTGCCCAAGCGCTGAACACACTGCTGTGCAACCGGTCTAAAGACTCTGTTAAACAGCGTCGTAGAGATGCGTATATACAATACACTTATACTGGGTGCTGGAAGCTGTGTACAGTGCACATATGTGCAATAATATCAGCCTTTGCTTTCCTATGAGCAGTTCCATAAGCAGTTGAAGACCTATCTTTTCCATCTCTCTTTTCCATCCAGTGTCCATGAGCAGCGACCTGCGCCTAAACCACCTTTTCTTTAACTCCTTTTACTTTGGACTGAATTTCTGGATTTTGGAATTTGCACCGTTTTTGGACCTTCTTTTTTTTGCTCGCCGGCTTGATTTTGTCTCAATAGTGCTCGATGTTGTCATTGATGACTGTAGCACTCTAATTGTTGTTATTATAAATTAATAATGCATCTTTAACGTATACTACTCCAGACAACAGTTTCTCACCCCTGAGTTTTTATGCAAAAAAATGGCACGGCACATATTATGTAATATTGAGGGCAGTGTGATGTTTGAAAGTGACAGGTATATAGGTCTTTGGCCGTGCCAGCTTAATATACAGAATTGACTTATCGTAGCTGGTTATTGTTCAATAGAAAAGTCTAGTACGATTATCTTGTACGATCAGTTGACATCATCTATTTAACTGTTTTCGAATTTAAGTCCAGATGCCTTCGTGGATGTAGCGCTATGCTTTCGATCGTGTCGTCCGGGGTTCGATTCTCGCTTTTGCTCGTAGCTAGCAGCATTTTGTTTAGCCTACATGTTTTGGGTCAGTCAATATCCAGCGACTTAATTGCTGGTCAACCGGAAGTCGATCATACAAATTAATTATTAAATAAAAATGGTACACTACATACATTGTAGCAGAAGGTTTAACTGCCTATATGGCACTGATAATAAGTATAGAAGCTGTGATCCAAAAGTAGACTTCTGAAGAACAGATGGAAGAGTGTTCAGAACCTTTAATTGATTAAAACATACATGTATACCTAATATATTTACATATAAACCACTAGCTAAGCCTGGCATCGGCTTAAAACTTTCTCAGCTAGCTTAACACTAGTCGACGTTTGCTCGCAAATTGTAACAGTAATTGCTAGCTGTACCTAAACGCTTTCTTAAAAGTTGTTTCAAATTAAAAATAATATTAAAAGTTACTTTTATCGCTTACACATAAAATGGGCCATAAACTGGAAATATTGTATAGGCAACTGACCTGCTAATTACCTCTGGGCTTCTGTTATCGGTCAGTGAGTCGTAAAAACTTTATGAATCAAGTAGGCGTGTTGCTCCTGCAAGCTTTACCACGCTGGAAGCCTGAACATGCCCAAAGGTTCATGTCTCCAGCTGTTCTAAACAAATAAAAATATGAGAAATGTCATTTAAGCCTGGTTAACCTTTAGCTTAACAGAGGTTTTCAAACTATATTCAACAGACACTCTGACACTCGGTCTCTCGGATCTATAGCGGGTACGTTAATTTTGCAGTTAGATTGTGTTCCACTTAGAAAGTCGAATCTGATTCCTTTTCCCCTTGACTCCAGAACATGGTTACACTGCTAATTGTAGAGCCTGGAAAGACCCTGGGTCCACTGAGTGCGCATTTATGGCTAGTTGATTTTAACACTGCAACCTTATTAGCTTATTGAGATTACTGTCCATGTATGCATTATTGACAATCTACTGTATAGTGATACTTTATATCTTTAAGAAACTTTGGACTGATTTTCTGGATTTTGGAATTTGCACCGTTTTGGACCATTCAATTTGCTTGCCGGATTGATTTTGACTCAATAGTGCTCGATGTTGTCACCGATGACTGTAGCGCTCTAATTGTTTTTATTATTGTTATTATTAATAAAACTGAACAGAGTCAATGTAGCACATGTTAGCGCCCCACCCAGGATTCCCTTACGACGCATGCGTCCACACAGGCACTGATATAGCCCGGAGACACACGTCCGGTTCCTCAAGGATCACTCGAGTGAGAGGAATCTATTGACTGAAGAACGTGTCACACTCGTCACGGATTGAGCGGTAACAAAGATTCTCTACATTAACTGATATTTATATCAAAGTTTCCTCGCCTAGCACACACATTATTAGCGTAGCAGTAACGCCATACGATGGTTTGTTTCTTAAGGGCAGGGAATGTCAGTTTAAAAAGTAGCAAGTAGTCCCAGAAGTTAGGAATTTCTATGCTACAGAGTCCGCTCAATGTATATATACTGTATATATACATGTATATATATATATATATATATATATATATATATATATATATGTGTGTGTGTGTATATATATATATATATATATATATATATATATATATATATATATATATGAGCTGTATCATGTATATATTCTTGTGGATATTGCTCAATTGAGCAGAGATAAAAGAGCTGTTCGTGTCCAAGAACTTTCTATCATGTCTTCAATAAAACTTTTTATCAATATGCTGTTGCTGCTACATCAGATATGTTCTTATTGGTAGGCCATATGGAGGCACTGGTATTCTATATAATAAGAGGCTTAGCCCTTTGATCACTCACATTCCTACTAATTCTAGATTGACTGCTTTGATTTTGAGTACTAAATTACAACCAACATTACCGGAGCTAATTTTTGCTGCAACTCTCATAATTAGAGCTCGCTCCGCTCAGTACTTATAGCGTACTGGAGCTTTGTGGTACATTTTTGGAGCCAGCGTCAATTTGGATCCGCAACATAATCGTATAAACTAAAAAGCTATAAATCAAATATATAGGTTTTTTCTGAATATGAATTATATGTAATTTTTCTGAACATTAAGTTTATTACTTGAAAATGAATCGCGTTTAACGTTTAAATTTTGTAGAAAATTTGCTTGTGACTTGGTATTTCCACGCTATTTGTACATCGTAATCAAGAATCAATATTCGTGATTTGTTTATATTAAACATAAGCCTAAATTGTTAGCCATTTTTGCGCGGATTAGATTTGTCATAGGTTTCGTCGATTTAGAAAAATGTTAGCGAATTATAATTTCACCAAATTCTCTTAACACTTTTCATTTTATAGATAAGCACACCAAATGTGCCTATCTATAAAATGTTTCTGGGAATTTTTTTATTTCATTTCATTTAAATGTTTATTTCTATTTCTATTTGTCAATGATTTGGTGCTGAAGTTGAAATAAACACATATCTCTCTCTCGCGTGCACTTATTCGTCGCACCATCTTAATCAGCATTTTCTAATAAGTCGCCTCTTACGACACGCTCAGTATGCGGTAGGTGCGTTTTGAAGAAAAGATTCGTAACGTTAAGTGATCATGCTCTAGATATTTATTTATTGTTGTAAGTTTTTAATGTGTGGAAAAACTAGATAGGACAGAATGGAAAATGAATATGTGAGGATAAATTTGAATGTTGAGAGGATCGGGGATAGGTAGGCTCAGTCGAGATTGAGCCAACCATGATATGGGCGTATTTCTCACAATATGGGCATATTGTGTGAAAGGCAGATGAGGATGTAGCAAAGAGAGTTTGGAGGGAAGAGCTGGATGTTAAGCTACCGAGAGGTAGACCACAATTGACGTGGGATACGGTAATTAAGAAGGACATTAAAAATTTGGGATTGACTGATGATATGGTGCGGGACAGAGAGGACTGGAGAAAGTCTATTCGTATCCCAACCCTTGTTAAACTGGGATTTAAGGAAAGATGATGATGATGATGATGATGATGAAGTAGATTTTTAAAGCTGCCATGAAATTCTATATTATTATTGGTTAATTTACGAATTGACTATTGATTGATACTCAAAATAGGTCTAGTGTAGGGTAATAAATAAATAACTGATCTGCTTGCAAATATTAGATATTCACTCAAATACTGCAGAGTAGGATAAATTGCAAAGCTTTTGAAGATTTAACGTCAGGCTCTTCACTCGAAGAGTGTATATTATGCCATAATCATATTAGCATCAAGAGTTTATTTGTTGATTAATAGTATAACCACACAAAAAAGAGATGAATTGTTTAACGTCCTTCTCTGTATCACAAGTAAGCTACAGTTCGGAACGACCGGCAATGTATAATTCCATGACTTCCTGGTTATTTTATCAAATATTCGACAAATTTATAGATATAATTTCTATCAACGTGGAAATATCTAATTATAACCAGGTTCTTTTGGGCTGAGAGATGATTGGGCTGAGCCGGTGTCCCTTTGGTAAGTTGTTCGACAACGGATCAGTAGATGCAGGGTTCAGATTCAGTGTGATCAACGTTACTGACATGCTATCGAGCAGGAAATTGACGTTAAACTTGGCTTGAACCTTTTAGAACAGTCACTGAAGAGTCTAAATTGACCAAAGTATTATTATCTAGGCCTATATCTGTAAGGAACGCCTTGCGTCGCAGTGGGTATAGAGCTCGCATCATGAATGAGCAGCCGTGAGTTCGAGACTGCGTAGCGACGTGGGATTTTCTCTACCGATAGGAGAATAAAAACCTAGTCATATACACTTGATGGCGTCAGGCCGAAGGAAAGCCGACTTTAAGGTTCCATTACCTATCTCGACTCCTCCGTATCGATACCCACAGAAGTCATATAACGACCTGTGAAGAGGAATTTCTGTCTCGTTTCTAGAATTTTTGATTACCTTTAGTCTATTATAATATTTGCATTGAACAGTTGTTGAAATCGTTTAAACAGTTTTTAGAATCAAGGTTCCGCCTCCTCTGAACTATGTTATCGCTAATACAATGTTATCATATTAGTTAATATCGCATTATTATATTCCAAAAGCTGGTGTCGACTCCCGTGATTTTCCGGAATGCACTTGCTCGCTAGTTTTCCCTTGCCTTCTCGAGAACACGTCACTACTGCTGGTACAGTACGGGATCTGGGGACTGGATTCACAGGATTTCAACTGAACGGAATGACTGCCGGAAGCAGCCTGCGCTTCTTCTTGGACATTGATTGAGATCCGGTCTTGATAGGAATAGAACCTCGGATCAGTCAGCCCGATGGATCTCATATGTGAGGACATGATTGAAGGTGGAAGTGGAAAAGACAGAGCAACGGCTGGAGATGGAAAAGGAAAAGGCGCTCTGGACTGTCGGTAGAAAGCGAGGCTCTCATCCGACGGAACAGGATGCGAGGAAGAATTTCCCGTTAAATGCAAAGTCGAGTTTCCCGCAACCATTGTCTGGGATCTTGTTGCCGATGGAATCACCGTCTGACTGTTAGGCTGAGATAATTGAGCACGCCCTTGATTAACTGAACACAAATCACTCACAAGCTTCTTCATTTCGTCCACTGAGTTTTGTAGAGTAACTATGTAGTTCTTGGCCAGCAGCAGCGTTGCGATCTTCGACAGTTTTCTTATGGACGGGCCGTTCGCGTACGGCATCACTTCCCGGAGACCGTCCAAGGCTGAGTTTAGATCATGCATCCGCTTCCGCTCTCTTCCGTTTATCTTTAACCGGAGGTCGTGAACATCCTGAGGTCTGTTCCCTTCTCGAAATGTCCTTCCGTTCAGCGGATGATACTCCGCGGATAGACTTGATGTTACGTCCGAGCCAGAATTGAGGTTCCGTCGCTCCAGAACTCGGATTCGGTTCTCATTGTCTCCGGTGCTGCCTTCTCCGTCAGAGCTGCTCTCAACGGAGTGCAGATCAAAGTCCTGAGGATTGGAGTAGATCCGGGACTTTCTGATTTCATGATGCTGAAGACGACGATGAGGATCGGAGAGGAGCTGATCGATGTTCATTCTACACACAGCAATATCCGTCATCAAAATCATCAACACGTCATCATCATCGTCATCATCATCCTCAACATTATCATGGCCGTAATTGTCGTCATCATCATTATCATCATAATCATTATTATCATCATCATCATCATTATCATCGTCGTAGTCGTCATCATCATCATCATCGTTGTCATCGTCATCGTCGTCGTCATCATCATCATCGTTGTCGTTGTCATCGTAGTCGTCATCATCATCATCATCATCGTCGTCGTCGTCATCATCATCATCGTTGTCGTTGTCATCGTAGCCGTCATCATCATCATCATCATCGTTGTCGTCGTCATCGTCGTCGTCATCATCATCATCGTTGTCGTTGTCATCGTAGTCGTCGTCATCATCATCATCATCATCGTTGTCGTCGTCATCGTAGTCGTCATCATCATCATCATCATCGTTGTCGTCGTCATCGTCGTCATCATCATCATCATCTTTATCGTCATCATCTTCATCATCATCATCATTATCATCATCATCTTCATCATCATCAATATCATCAGTATATGTGTAGTGTAAATAAAATTGTATATTAAGTATTATAACAAAATACATGTAGTAATTTAGTTACTTAATTATTTGCGAGAGCAGTGCAGTACAAAAGGCTCAGTCTATTTAGCTGTAGTACAAATAAAGAGAGAAAAATAAAATGCAGCAAGACAGCGCAGCGGAGTAAGGATTAGTATAGTAAGGCTAAGACCAAGTTTAGCGTCAGTTTTCTGCTCGAAAAGCATTTAAGTGACGGGGCTGGAGAGCACTAGATTTGAGCCCCGTACCTATTGATGCGCAGTCAAACAACATATTACATAATATTTACTAAATAGTACAATTGTTAGAGTATTCATAACTAGCTGGAGCCAGTGTCCGTGTCTGTAAGATAACTGACCGCGAATCAGTATGTATGGGTTCCAATTCTGGATTTCTCGTCACTGTTGTCGTTTTCGAGAGATGAAACTGACGTTAACAACGACTTTACAGCCTTTACTGGAATAATGCAAAATATACAGTAACGAATATCGCTGTGAGAACATAGATAATAATGAAATGCATTCAGTTCAGTTCAGTGCAATTCAGTAATAAACTACATTGCGGAGTGCTTAAACATGAAAGTATTGCACCACAGTGAAAATGAAAGACAATTTTCAATATTTAAGTACACGTTCGAGTGGTAGAGGCGTGAGAATATATGATGATTTCATAAAGTGTTGTGACTTTTAAAATATAATTAGCTACTTCTTCCGCACCATTATAGAGAGACAATGACCGTTAATGTTATTTATTAGTGTTTAATGTTTAATAGAGTAGGCCTTTATCATGCAACAGCATCTCTATACTTTACAAGAATTACAAATCAGTATAAAAATATAACTTAATATACCATTATTCCATTATTATACTAGCAAGGATATTTCTGTAGTTTGCTCTTTATGTAGCTTAAGTATCACTATTGAGCGGCGAAAAGGACTGTTCAATATTCATATATTATAATTCGCTAGATTTTATTAAAACCGCCAGCTTTGGCCCATATTATTTATATGTAGGGCCTATACTCAACCAATCTGCAACAGAAAGTTATTAAATAAATGAATTTTCTGACGACTTCAAAGCTATGCTACTGCTATTTAGATGTATTAACGAGGACTGTATTGAGTCTAAAGAAAAACAGTACCTTTTGATTTGACTTGATTGCAATGCTATTCCTTCCTTACGTAGCAATTTTAAATTAGAACCTCTCCTGAAGTCAAGAAAAAGAAATTCTTTCACAGTATGAAATTAGTTTCTTTCCTGAAAGCCGTTATTGTTTAAATTCCTTCCCTACAACAATATAGCCCGGTATCCACCTATATTTAATCGATGCAGTACGAATTGTTCCTTAGTGTTAATAATTAATTAATAAAACAACCGATTCTTTTTTAAATAATTTTAGTCAATTACTAATTGCTAAACTTGAGGATGATGATGGTGACTGATTGTTAAACTTAATACTCTTCTGTTAGACTAATGCGCTTGAAGAGAAATTTCAATCTACAAGTCGTTGGTGAGCTATTTGCTTTAGCTAGTGGCGTAACTAGAGCAAAAAACTCTTTATCCAATCAGATCACGTCTAGTCACGTGACGGATTGAGCTGAATGCTCTGGGTGGGTCCAGAGTACTTCCTGCAGGATTAAGCTGACCAATGAATGCCAATTTAATGCTTAATGGTAGAAATCTCTCAGGTGTATGGCTACTGGTTGAATTAAGAGCTAGTAAAGCTAATGTTAACGTCAGTGTCCTCACTCGAAAGCGATGTCAGTGACGGGCGAGCCTGGGATTTGAACCCCGCACATACTGATCCGCGGTCGAATATCTTACCGAATTTGCCCCTGACTCCAGCCAGTGGTTGTATCCAGAATTCTGTCATGTTAATGATTAATGGTTAAATTTTGTCTGTTATTGGTTGAAATCTGGCATGTTAATGGTTGAATGCTGTCGGATTAATGGTTATTGATTGAATTCTGTCAGGTTTTTTGCTCTAGTTACTCCACTAGCTAATGGTTAATCGTTGAATTCTGTCAGGTTTATGGTTATTGGTTGAATTCTGTCAGGTTAATGGTTAATCGTTGAATTCTGTCAGGTTTCAGGTTAACGGTTGAATTCTGTCAGACTAACGGTTAACAAAAAGTAATTTCAACGTGATATTTACACGTATTTAATTTGCAAAAATTAAGAACAGCGTATCATACTCAACTTTTAAAGTACTTCTGAAGAATAATTGATTAAACGAAGAGGCATTGAGGTGTGGTATGAAAATTAATTTGTAAAAGACAAGGATGATGAGAGTGACTATGGGCTACAGAAAAGAAAGGCTGAGGAGAGAGTTGGTTGAAAGCGTTATATGCCATGGACCTGCTTTCAGTCCACTAAAATAGATGGGAGAGTAAGATGATAGATTAACTTTAAAATTTAAAATTAAGTGTGACGTATGACTCTTGAATCCATAACTGATACTAGCCAAAACATATTGCACCAAAAGCAAACAATTTCATGTAGACAAATGTAGATATATATATATATATATATATATATATATATATATATATATATATATATATTGCAAAACTCTTCAATAATTTAACAAAAATTCAAGTGCTAACAAGATTTGATGTTGAAGTGACAATTTTTTTATAATAATAAACTAATTAATTATTGACAACACTACTATAAAAAATATTCTTGCAGATATTTCGTAGCGTTCCTCGAGCTCTTTCAAAACTAATCCTATTCCATTCACCTGGTCATTCCAAGGGTCATATGTTAGGACTCGATATAATAACCGCTCTCAAATCACAGCGACTCACATGGAAAATCACCGCTGGATACCTCTCATCTAAAAACTATCGAAATATTTTGACAAGGGAAAAAAGACTTGAAGGAGATCAGATGGAAAATTTCTCCTTTGCTTTTCGTAAGGCCGAGCGAGCATGGAATGAAATACCGGCGGCAAAAAGTCAAACAGAGACGTCAGCGACTCGACAGGGGCTATTAGGGGCTCGTAATGGCCCCTATGACCCGGCGGCCCCCTGCTGGGCCGCTGGACACGGAGTCAGAAGTGACCAGGTGAAAGCTGAAGGCTTTGCTCACAAGTTGAAGATGATGATGAAATCAGGAGCGACTTCTAACGACATCATAAAATGCTCTTACTGTAGC
Organism: Enchytraeus crypticus; assembly: GCA_905160935.1. Classification (NCBI taxonomy): domain Eukaryota; kingdom Metazoa; phylum Annelida; class Clitellata; order Enchytraeida; family Enchytraeidae; genus Enchytraeus; species Enchytraeus crypticus. The sequence continues at coordinate 783,923 of CAJHZI010000452.1, read as the reverse complement.
GAGGAGATAATTTGACTGCGAGGATTGTCTTAATATTGTGGGCGACTTTTATTCTTAGGATGCAGTTTTGTGGCACCCTACCCTTGTTAATCCGGACCCTAGTTAAACTGGGATTAAGGGAAAGATGTTGATTATGATAGATGATGATGATGATGATGATGCACTGTTGTGAGAGGCACGATTATTTGATATACAGATTACAAAACCTGCTACAAGCTGGTTTATATCTCCTTTAGTTATACAATTGATATGTGGGAACGTAAGAGCCAATGTCTTATGTCTTACATTTGCGAATCTTTAAATAAAATTAAAGCGCACACCACTTAGCCATAAGGCTACGTTGAGGGTCAGGTTCCTTGCCACAAGGAATACTGGTAGAGACGGCCCTACTGGAATTCGAATTGATGGTCTTTTGCTTCTCAGTAAAGCATGCAATCCATTTCGCGCATATTACTGATAGAGTCGTTGAAGTCTAGTTTAACGCCAGTTTCTTATCTTGAAAGCAAGTCGTCGAGGAACAATGACAGGATTGAATCCTATAACTTCTGATCCGCAGTTAGACGTATACAAGAGTACTTGTAACAGTTCAATACAAATATAAACTTTACGTATAAAAGTTGTAAAGCATAGTTTAACGTCTACATCTGTATCACAAGAGATACTGTCAAAGACGGGTCAGGATGAGATTTGAACCGCTGGCCTCCTGTTCTCAAACAGGCGCACTATCAATAGAAAGACTTAATAGCTTAATTTAGAATGTCTTAATAGCGTAGTGGTAACGTCATGAAATTTTAAATGACAGATCCTGAGATGAATTGAACACTCGTGGGTTTGAATTCCAGCCGCGCCGATCTGAGATTAAAATCTCTGACATTCATTGGACTGGTTATATGGAAAATCGTTTAAATTGCCTAACAGTTTAAACGTGTGATTTTAAAAGTCATTGATATCAACGAAAGAGTGGGGGCGTTATATACCATAGACCTGCCAGTAGGCAGTATAACCGACAATATGAACAACATAAACAAAAACATGAATGACAGCGTAAACAATAACAATAACAACAACATAAAGAACAATTATACCTTAAGAAGTCAAGCAAGCGAGAACCTGTTTAGGCTTAGCCAATGTGTATCGAAATCTACATTGCACACTCAAGGTATATGACTGTCGCATCCACTTGATTTTACGTCATGAATGGTAAGACATCTTGAAATAGGTGACACGCGACTATCAAGGAGCTATAGGCCTATGGCTCTCAATAGTGGCTCAGAAGAGATTATCTTGCCACGTTATTGTGTTATTTTTTGTGCACTAGCGAAAAAGTTAAGAATTCCCTGAGAGGTTCAGAAGAATAATTGTGAAATATGTCAAGTACAAAATATAGAGTGACACCACTGTAAAACAACTGCCGGTAAAGCTAAGGTTAGCGTCAGTTTCCTCACTCGAAAGCGATGTCAGTGACGGGCGAGCACAGGATTTGAACTCCGCACATACTGATCCGCGGTCGAGTATCTTACCGACTTGGCTACTGGCTCCAGCCAGCTATAAAACATCTGTTGATGTACTGAATGTTTACTGTTTTAGCTTAAATCCATTCAGACTCCGTACGGATTAAAAAAAGTCTCAAAATAAAGCTACGTTTAGCGTCTGTGCACAAGGAATATCGAAAGAAGCCTGGATGGTTTTGAACCGATGTATGCCCGCCTATTGAAAAATAATTAATTCATCGTCTAAGCGATACAAAAATGTCGGTATGTGAAATAATGTTCAGGGTACTATATGGCATAACCAATTTTGTCCTGGTTGCTGAAGAATAGACCTACACAGTGGACCGCACGTGTCGAAAAAGGCTATAAAGCACTATGATCCAAATCATCGTTAGAAAGGGCATTCGGCTGATGAGCGCCAAGCAATAGAAATTGCTATATAATTGTCTATTCCGACTCTAGCTAAACTGGGATTAAAGGAAAGATGATGATAAGGAATATGGTTGGACTATATTGAATATGAGGCCATTTAAATTGTACATAATATGGGCATAGTTAATGTGAATCAATTTGCTTAAGAATTGTGCTTCTGACATTGACGTTTATCATACTACAAGTTTTAATCAGTTAATAGACATTCTTGCTTATGCAACAGCATGGATATCATTTTTAAAAGGTATCGATAACCTTATTTTATGTGAAATAAATGGCAAAACTGACAATGGTTATTTCACAACAATTAGGAAATTGTATTTACTGTAGCAACACTGTCATCGTGTAGAAGTTATTAATTTTATAAACTCTAATCCTAACTACACAGTTGATATCTCAGCTGTAGATAAGCCAGCTGTACACACTGATCCAATCCCAGAAACAACAGGGTTGACAGCTATCAATTAAACATTGCAGTTCTTGGTTGAGCACCGCTACCTCTGCGACAATTCTCTGGTACGGCGCTATAACTTACACAAAGTTGTCGAACCGAGTCGACCTTCCAACGAACGAATTACTGCGGATTATCAGAATGTAACCAAGCACACGCTAGATTTCTTCAAAGCAATAGATAGCAGCAGAGGCAGTCTGTCGCCAGCTAGATAGCTATCTCGTTATTTCAGTCGCGGGGTCAACGAGTTTGACCCCAACGGCTCTCTGATTCAATTTTAACACCTGAGATCCGTTCCCATCTGGAGTGGAGTCGTTTCCACCATTGACTGGAGTCGTTTCCACCTGGACTGGAGTCGTTTCCACCTGGACTGGAGTCGTTTCCACCTGGACTGGAGTCGTTTCCACCTGAACTGGGGTCGTTTCCACGCTTTGCCAGGATTCCCCGGAGCAAGGCGGACTCTTAACGAGACAGGGTTACAAATAGAAGTTGTCGTGGACCATAGCAACATCGTCATCGTGTCGTTGTTGTTAATTTATCTTTGAGATAGATTCAACTACTAAACAGTGGAACATTCTGCAAATGCTGTTGCTTCTTGTTTGTCAAAGAATTTAAGCAAAAAATCAGTAAATGAGGAAATGAGTTAATAAATCAATCAATCAATAAATGAGGAGATAAGTCACTGAGTAAATCAATCAATAAATGAAGATATAAGTCACTCAGTAAATCAATCAAGAATCGAAGAAACAAGTTAATTAGTACATCAATTAATAAATGAGGAAAGAAGTTAATTAGTACATCAATTAATAAATGAGAAAATAACTTAATTAGTACATCAATTAATAAATGAGGAAATAAGTTAATTAGTACATCAATTAATAAATGAGGAAATAAGTTAATTTGTACATCAATTAATAAATGAGGAAAGAAGTTAATTAGTACATCAATTAATAAATGAGGAAATAAGTTAATTAGTACATCAATTAATAAATGAGGAAATAAGTTAATTTGTACATCAATTAATAAATGAGGAAAGAAGTTAATTAGTACATCAATTAATAAATGAGGAAATAAGTTAATTAGTACATCAATTAATAAATGAGGAAATAAGTTAAGTAAATCAAACAATAATTGAGACTTCAAAGCGCGGAGATTCAACCGAAAACAATGTTAAGGATGTCAACATTAATTAAAGAACAAATTCCCGAACAAGAAATTATAATTTTATATTACAAAAGTAGGCCCTATTCCACGTTCTTTTTTCTCCGAACACGATCATAGCGTTATAGTGGATTCAATAAACGAAATTAATAATAATTAGTTATTAACTACTATTATTACAAAGTATTAGTAATCATTAAGTAATAATAATAATTAAAATTTCTGGCATAATTTTATATCAGATATTTAGCAACAAAGTATCTTTACGGCAAAAAAGCTGTAAAGCCTATGGTCAGTTTAGTCTCTCTAAAAATAAGTCAGTGACGGGTGAGCCCAAAATTTGAATCCACACACACTAATCCACGGTCGAATACCTTACCAACATCGCCACAGGCTCCAGTCAGCGGTTGGGTCTATATTTGTATCACGTCTATAGCCTATAACTCCACGTTTCATGGCTACTCTCTTTTAATTTCTTACCATTTAATTTTTCCTTTCCGGATATCGTTTGTTCTTCGTATTTGGACCTTTCTTAATCAACGGCTTGGTTTTTTAATAGTGTTCGGTGTTGTCTTAGACGACAGCAGCACTCTGCTTCCTGCTGTTATTATTATTTCAAGTAGCCTTGTAATATTATTGGCTTCCAGAAAACGCAGAGCAAATAATACTGAATGTTTTTACTTAATTCGCTGCTGAAACAGTCATTTACAGTAACTATGGAATAAGAAAATGGGTGCTTAACTTTAGCGCAGCTAAAGTGTCTTTATCTAATAAAGTCTTTATTAGCATGAGGTATGGAATTAAATGAAAGGTCAGTTAATAAAAATAAATAAGTAGATACAGAACTATAGAACGAGAAATGCGATAGATCAACGAAGAGAAATGGAGAGAGAGAAAGAGAGAGAGAGAGAGAGAAAGAGTTAAAGAAAAACATAGGTAAATAGAGTCACGAAGGGAAAAAGGAAGAGATAGATAGACAGATAGACAGAGAGAGAGAGAGAGTGCGAGAGAGATAGAGATAGAGTCAGAGAGAGCAAGATAGTGAGAGGATTTCCAGCAGTTGATGGACGGATAATTAGCAGAATGTTAAGAAGCAGAAGGAGGTCAATCATACAATGGTCACGTGCAGGTCACCAGTCATTTAAGCCCCTCCCCAGTCTTTTGAGCCCCTCCCCTCTCATTTGAGCCCACCCACACCATTTTACTATACGTTCAAGCCTCTTCTCCCAACAGTCCCCAGTCATATCAAATATCCCTCGAAATTTTACGCCCAGTATCGTAATCCAATGATGACAATTGGTTGGCGATATATCAAAAGAAGATGGCTTTAAATTTAAATTGTCATATAACGCATCTTAACTCGATCTTTTTGCCTAATTTACAATACAGGTTCACTGTATATTATTAGCATTTGTATGGTTATGCAGAGAAAACATAACACAGCTATGGTTGCTGTTTAAGTTATGGTAGCGAACATGTAATACAACTCAAACAGATGGTGATAAGAAAAATTAAACAGCGTCTCTAATTTAATTAAAATTTGTATTCGTTTTGTAATATAATCTAGCAAAGATGACCCAAATTAATCTGGGATTCAAGGGAAGATGATGATGATATGAATGGATGTTAACTTAATTATATGACTTTATTTTTCAGACTATTTATTGCAGGTCATTTTCCACTTTTGTGTTGGCATAACTTTTTACAGGTGATAGCATACAAATGTGTCAATGCTAGTCTTTGAATCTCAGAGATAGACAGAAAATAGAATCTATTGAAAATAAGAGGCGACTAATAAAGGAACACAAGTACCAAAGGAATGAACACTAATAAGAAAACGACGGTGAAAATTATTAAAAAATTAAACGGTATATCATGTAATGTATGACACCATGATTGAGAGAGAGGAGAGAGAGAGAAAAAAAAGAGAGAAAGAGATGAGAGAGAGAGAGAATGATATTGAAATATACATGTATATTGAAATATACATGTACAAAGTAAATTTAGTGGCCTATTGTAGCAGCTCCATGGCAGGTAGGGAAGAGAGAAATGCACTGGCATCGAAAGCTTGAAATTAACTATTCAACAATCCTATTAAGAAGCATAATGTGAGAGAAAGAGAGAGAAAAAGAGAGGGAGAGAAATATATGAGAGAATGAGAGAGAGAGAGTTGTGGAGAAAAGCCGAAATAATATGTAAAGACAGGAACAGTTATAAAGAAATAACGAAACCATGCATGTAACGACAATAAAATTCTTCGCCTGACCAATCTAAGGTATTGTTAATTGTTACATGAACTAACAAGGCATCGAAAAGTTGTTTGAACGTTGAAGCGCGCAGGATCAAACAGTGAGTCCCAAAGGATCTGACTTTACGTACAACATGGGTTGACCTTAGACCTTCTCGTCTATTGTGCCCTTAAGTTAAAAGCTAGACAACTGTGATATATGGAATTGCGGAAGTGATTCGTCAGCATTGTCGCGTGGAATAAATCAAATAGACTACAATATTTAAGCAGATCAATACAGACTATATAACGTAGAAATCTAAATTGTTTCGACAACATGAGTTTACTAAACCACAGCTATTATAGAGAGAGAGATAGAGAGAGAAATATATTTTATTTTCACCAAATTTCACAAAATAATAACATCAATGGACATGTGACAAAACATAAATAAAAGCTAAATAAACATTATCAAAATCTAAATAATAAGTGCAATAAGTCTAGCAATGCAAAAATGTGCATATGAAATTGAATATAAACTAGGCCATCAAAGAGAACTCAAGGCGTCCTATCTAGTTGAACGCCCAGTTTTCATTCTAAAATACAGTCTCCGCCGCGCTGATCTGAGAATAAAATCTCGGACATTCACCGGACTGGTTATAAGGAAATGGACTAAATTGTCCAACGGTTTAATCATGTGATATTAAAAGTGATAGATATCGACATAGTTCATCAGTTCACAATAACGCGTATTTACTTGATCAGTTTACAGTAGTTTTATAGTTATAGACTTTGAGAGAGCCTAAATAGTTTAATCTATAAATCGTCCCAGTATGTCATGTAAATTTTTATTAAACCCAAAATATAAGTACGAATTGTATAAAGTATGAAAATTCCTCCAGCAAAATGCTCCCTCCGAAGAAAAATTTTACTCTCCCAAGATTGGTGCGCATCCCCAAAGATTAAACTACCTACCCCCATGATGCACGGGTGTGCACCCCAAAGATTAAATCCTGGCTGCGCCAATGCACACTGTACAGTCTGACCTTATCACTTTGAGTTTTAATAGGGCATTCAACTCTAAAACTAAGCCTAATATTTAACGTTAAAAATACCATCTGAGTAGAGAATACGAAACAGTTTTCAGGTTATCAAATATTTAATTTATTGGCATCACGACCCTAGTTTTGGCCCGACCCTTGTTCAACTGGGATTCAAGGAAATGATGATGATTATGATGATGATGATGATGACAATGATGAAGATGATGACGATGAGTAGCATTATTAAACAATTTTCAAATAATTTTATTATCAGATCCAAATCCATTTTAAAACTATTTTCAGATTATTTGACTACAAGCTTAGCTAGAATATTGCACGGCTCGTTTAATACAATTATCCTATGAAATAAGTTGCATACAATTTTAGAAGAAGGTATGCAGCTATTCACGTTAACCACAAAATTCCATTATAATCTAAATTAAGCTCGTCTTGTTAGCAACATAATTCGTTAACTCCATTACTACTCATTAAAACCACTATATCATTCATTTAAAATCTCCATACTGTTCGACTTTGTTCGTCAACTTCCTACGGTTCGCTCCATTGATCTTGGACTTGCACTGTTTGATCTCGCTTTCTCTTGTAGTCTCTGTGTACTCAGCCGGCATCGTGTGGTGCTTTGGCGCCTGTTTTTGTAGAGTTCACAAGAGACGTCCCTGACATTGCCTTATGGCGAGAAAACCGGACGTTAAATTCTTATTGATTATTGATTGATTCATTGTTCTACTTGTTCGTCAACTCACTACTGTTCGCTCCATTGTTCTGCTTTTCCGTCAACTCCACCCCTGTTCGCTCTATTATTCTGCTTGTTCGTCAACTCCACAACTGTTCGCTCCATTGTTCTGCTTGTTCGTCAACTCACTACTATTCCCTCTATTGTTCAGCTTGTTCGTTAACTCCACCACTGTTCGCTCTATTGTTCGTCAATTCTATCACTGTTCGCTCTATTGTTCGTAAACTTCACCACTGTTCGCTCCACTGTTCGCCGGACTAGAACCTGGACTGGATGATCCTGCTGGGTGACTTTGGTATTTCGCAGTGGAAGGTCTGCTCCAGCTCTTGTTTCTGCCTGTTCTCGATGTTCTCATAGAGATGTTCCATCTCCTGCCAGTACTCGAGGCACCTCATGATCTGACCCAGCAGTTCCTCCTTCACCCGGGGCATCAGATCAGCCAGTGCCTGGTAGAGTGGGATCAGCACGAACTTGAGGAACCCCACCTACGACATTGTGCAGTGTGGTGTACAGTACAGTGAGTTAAGAGTAATAATAATAATAATAATAAATCTTATAATCGCTTATTTTTAACTTTTAATTTAACAAAATCTCTTTTATCTTATTTTTTAACCCAGGGCCCTTTACAGCCCAGGGCAATAATTTATAAATAAAATAATAATAATTATTACTTTAATTTTCTTTTTTTTTTAAATAGTATACCCCGGTGTAAAGAACCTGATTTTTGATAAAAACGATTCAAGCAATACGTGCTGAATCGTCAATATTACACCGTAATCTGAATATTATACTGTAATGTGTAATCTGAATAATATATTACACTGTAATCTGTATCTTAGATCAACAAGTTAATCTCTTCACAAAGTCTACGCCTTATTCATACCTTATGTAGCCTATACCTTAGGAAAAGTATGGCTTCAGAGGTTGCTCGAGACAGTATGAGCTGAAGAAGAAAATCGCTTTCATACCTGCGCAGAAGGTTTTCGAGCCGTGACGGCCTCCCTCAGGGGTTGGGTGCTGTGCTGCTCCTTGGCCTCCTGGTTGAACTGCCGGTCAAACTCATCGAGCAGACAGTCCCTCCACCTCATCGACACGTCCATGGGCCGAGCCTCGTTAGATATGTCTGCCACCTTGTGAATAACAATTAATAACAGAGTCTCGTTAGATATGTCTGCCACCTGGCGAATAACAAGTGATAACAGTAATAACAGAGTCTTGTTAGATATGTCTGCCACCTGGTGAATAACAATTAATAACAGAGTCTCGTTAGATATGTCTGCCACCTGGTGAATAACAATTAATAACAGAGCCTCGTTAGATATGTCTGCCACCTGCTGAATAACAAGTAATAACAGAGTCTCATTAGATATGTCTGCCACCTGGTGAATAACAAGTAATAACAGAGCCTCGTTAGATATGCCTGCCACCTGCTGAATAACAAGTAATAACAGAGTCTCATTAGATATGTCTGCCACCTGGTGAATAACAAGTAATAACAGAGCCTCGTTAGATATGCCTGCCACCTGGTGAATAATAATTAATATTAGAACGTTCTTAGCGAGCATGTCTTGCTAAATATGTTATATCTGTATTTGTTATATCTACATGTATATAATATATTCAAATCAGGCGAATAATGAAAAACATCGTAATTCTAAAAGCCAGCAAAAGGAGCGCCCCGGATACATCAAGGGAACATAATACTAAACAACATTAACCTTGATGAGAATCGTAAGAAGTCTTGATTTGTGTTCTTTGATCTTGAAGTCGAAGGCCGGGATCATCTCCTTGAAGTCGCTGATGATGGCGTTGTGCTGGCTGAGGTCAGTGGCGAGCACGCAGGTTATCACACCCTCTCTGAAGCGACGGAACTGGTCGGGGGTGAGGTGCCGACAGATGTTACACTCGTAGGTCTGCAGGATGTCGAAGAGAGTGGCGCAGTGGTGGTTCTCTAGTGGTGAAGAGTCGTTGTAGCGCCGCGCCAGCTCCGTGCGAGCGTTTATCTAATCATTCAATCGATTTATCTATCCGTAAATTATCTCTCTCTCTCTCATAATGATCTGCCTACTGGCAGGTCCATGGTAATTAGTCAAGCAATCAATTAATTAAATTATCAGTTAATTAATCGCCGACCTCGCCATTGGCTGGGGCCAGTGGTGATTCTGTAAGATATTCGACCGCGGATCAGTTTGTGCGGGGTTCAAATCCTGGGCTCGCCCGTCATTAACATAGTTTTCGAGTGAGGAAACGGACGTTAACATTAGCTTTATCAGCTTTACCTTTAATCAATCAATAATCTATCATTAGGTTGATATTACATCAATCAATCCATCATTCGGTAAATTATTCAGACAGTCAATTTATCAATCCGTCAGTAAGTCAGCAATCTGTCAGTCAGGAAATCAATCAATCCATCCATCATCACTCTGTCAGCCATTTTGACAACCCATTTAATATATACGAAATTAAAAATATATATATATTATGTATATATATATATATACATGTATAAATATAAGTTCCCTGACATCATCCTTGTATGAGGAAACGGACGTTAAAGACTTTATTATATATATATATATATATATATATTATATATATATACAAATATATATATATACATATATATATATATATATACATGTATATATATATATATATATATACAAATATATATATATACATATATATATACATATATATATATATATATATATATATATATATATATATATATATATATATATTTACCTACACACACATAAATATATATATATATATATATATATATATATATATATATAATTATATATATATATAATTATTTAATAATTATTATATGTATATTAAGGTATATATACATACATACATTTAAACGTTGAGGTGAATCTTGAAAAAAGGACAGTGTAACGATAAATTGGTCTAGTGATTCTCTATCGAATTTCAATTAACACTATGGTTAAAGGCTGCAACAGTGTACTAATCAAAACTTCTGCCTAGTCAAAAATTGAATCATTTCCTGACCTACTATGATCTAAAATTCATTGCCCCTTTGATTAAACTCTCCCCTATGAGTAGACAGGAAATGACGACCGTGGCCAGCAAATGTCAGTTGAAGCTGAGGGGGCCCACTTGAAAAACTAGAATGCATAGGGGGCCCACCTCTTCTTAAGCAGGATCCCCAAAGAATAATTGTATTTTATGTTAGCTTATTTAAAAATCCACTTGTATCTGGACATGAAGAGAAAACGGAAGACAGAGAAGAGTGAAGGCGCTATATATCATGGATTTGCTAGTAGGCAGTGCCCTAAGAGAGAGAGAGAGAGACTCTCTCCACTTCCACAATTACTAACAGTTAAATATTGATGCGTCAATTCTCAAGTATTTTCGCACCCATTTCGAAATCCATAAAATTTCACTAGAAGAAAGCAGGAACCTGATAAGCATTATTGTATCCGGTGTGACCCAGATCATGGGATATGGCCGAGACGAACAGGACCAGAATGTCAAAATCTCCCAGCAGCTGTCTCAGCTCCAACATCCAGATCATACAGTAGGCCATCTGGGCGACCGCGAAAGCGTGCTTGAAATTGTGGAACGGTACGTCGTTGTAGTGCCGGTAGATCTCGCAGAGGAAGCGGAAGAGAGTGGGTAGGTCTATGTTGAAGGTCGTGTGGAGCTGGAGCTCGATGAACATGTGCTTGAGGAGGAGCAGCATCTCGTGGTCCGCCCACTGCCAGTTGTCGAACGTCGCTCTCTTCACGTAGTCCCTCGTCTCCTTTGTCAACAGAACCTGCGCAATGGTTTAGAGCAGTGAGAGTTTAGAGCAGTGAGGGTTTAGAGCAGTGAGGGTTTAGAGCAGTGAGGATTTAGAGCAGCGAGGATTTAGAGCACCGAGGGTTAAGAGCAGTGAGGGTTTAGAACAATGAGGGTATAGAGCAGCGAGGGTGTAGAGCAGCATGGGTTTAGAGCAATGAGGTTTAGAGCAGTGAGGGTTTAAAGCAGTGAGGGTTTAGAGCAGTGAGGGTTTAGAGCACTGACGGTTAATAGCAGCGAGGGTTTAGAGCAGTGAGTGTTTAGAGTAGTGAGGGTTTAGAGCAATGAGGGTTTAGAGCAATGAGGGTTTAGAAATTTCTCTTACATACTGACTTAAAAAGCCCTCAATTTCTATAACACAAGACCAGAATCTTGTCATTAAGTTCAACTGATTTATAAAATATTTACGTTTCACCCGACAGATTTTGTATCCTTAAATGATTTTAGACGCCCAACACGATTTATTAAACCACACCTTGTATAGGTAAACAGGATTGCTTTCTCAGAGAATGACGCCCCTGCCCTGTAAATGTTAGTCGAAGCTGAGGAAAGACCACCTCGTCATAAGCAGATTCCCCCAAGAAAAAAGGTATATCAAAAGGAATGTGATAAAAAAATTTAAAGATCCTCTCGTATGTGGACAAGAAGAGAAAGACGGAAGATAGAGAAGAGTAGAGTAAAAGCTGGTAAAGCTAATGTTAACGTCAGTTTCCTCACTCGAAAACGATGTCAGTGACGGGCGAGCCCAGGATTTGAAACCGCATATACTGATACGCGGTCGAATATCCTACCGACATTGCCACTTGCTCCAAGCAAGTGGCGATAGAGGCGTTATATACCATGGACCTGCCAGTAGGCAGTGCACTAAGAGAGAGAGACCTTGTGTGTAAGCACTTAGCACACGATATTCATAACTAATGCGCCATGAATACTTACACCGGAGTAGAATTCAAACTTCTTGAAGACTTCTCTACACTTCTCCTCGTGGTCTGAGGTGGGTTTGATGTTAGGCCACGTGAGATACTGTCTGTGTCCCAGCGTTCTCACTCCCTTGTACAGGCCTATCCAGCTGAGGTGTGGAGCGGCCATTAGCTTGTCTATCATCCGCTCAGTCTGTGCTCAATCAATCAGTTAATCAATCAATAAATCAATCAATCAATCAATTGATGAATTAACAGTTAATCTGTTAATCAATCAATAAATTAATCAATTTTTGATCAATGAACAATTAATTAATGAACAATTAATCAATTAATCGGAATTTTTATTAAAAAATTATTTAGATAAATAATTATTTTGAAGAAGTAGAGTTTTCCTAATGTAATCGGAATGAATGAATAAAAATATAAAACTATATAGGCATATTAATCAAGTAACTCTTCTTTCTATTCAGTTTAGGTTTAGTTGCGCGTCAAAAGTCGAAGTAAGCTACATCTTCCTCGGTTAGTACTTTGCGGTTGGTCAGCTTGGAAGATAGCTTGACAGCGTTGAAGGAAAAATTCCCAGAGTGATGGAAGGTTATTTTTAAATCCGCTATGGGCCTTAAATAAACATCTGTGTTTCCTGACCAAGTCTGCCGTTATGTTATGTTAATATTAATCCTACTTTAGTCATTATATGTGTATCATAATGAAATTAATAACAAATCATAAATTATATATTATAGCCTTAATATCTAATAGTTGTTTGCCTTTAAATGCTAATGCTGGTAGGCTACAGCCCATTTTAATATTAGCTTCATGTCTAGCACGATAGTGACGAGCACTAGGAATTGAACCCTGCACCTTATGATCCGCACTTGAATAATTTTAGAACATACAAAACAATTTAAACCAACAAGTAATTGTTTTAACGGTAATCAATCCTAAATTTATCAATCGAATAATCAATCAATCAATTACTTATTGATTGATAAATTGGTTGATTAATTGATCGATTGATTGATCATTTGATCAATCATCAATCAATCAATCAACCAATTCATCAATCAATCAGTCAATCAGTCATCAATCAGTCACCAATCAGTCACCAATCACCAATCAATTCATTCATCCATCAATTAATCCATCAGTCAATCAATCAATCCACCAATCAATCATTCTCCAATCAGTCACCAATCAATGCACCAATCAATCCATTCATCCACCAATCAATTCATCAATCAATCAGTATCATACAAGAGCAGTAACGTGACGGAGACACTGCGGAGTCTCTGATGACATACGGAACCAGGACTCCTCGGTCCTGACGAGCTGCTCGTGTATCCGGGACACATGCATCCCTAGAGCCGGGACGACGTTCTTGCTTGCCACCTTCCACGGCACTGCTGCGATCACCTGCCACATCAAACGATTGATCGATATTTGATTGATCGATAACAGATTTAATGATAGATTGAACGATGGGCGTTTGAAAATTTGTTTACTAACTAAATGATTAATTGATTGAGTGATTTTAGAGCGTCATAACCTCGAGAAGATATTAAATGTAAGAAGAGTTCGCTCTTCGTTTGGGTGTGTACATAAGCGATATGCTAGCTTATTGATATATAATTGATTGATCAATGATTAAATAACTATTTGCTTATAATTAGTTTAATGACTGATTGATTGAGAGACTGTATTCTAGCCAATACGTCCGACCTCTGGTTGGGTATCTGGAGCAGGGAGGTGATGATGATGATTGATATATAATCGATTGATCACAGATTAAGTGACTATTTGCTGATAATTAGTTTAATGACTGATTGATTGAGAGGCTGCTTGCCTATACATGTCGGACCTCTAGACGTTGTCGGGTGCAGGGAGATGATGATGATGATTGACATATAATCGATTAATCACAGATGACAATTTTTCAAGTGACTATTTGCGTCAGCAAATAGTCACTTGAAAAATTGGTTTAATGACTGATTTAATGAGAGGCAGCTAGCCTAAACTTCTGACCTCTAGTCGGTATCTGAGGCAAGGATATGATGATGATGATTGACATATAGTCGATTGATCACAGATTAAGTGACTATTTGCTGATAACTTATTGACTAATTGATTGAGAGGCCTATACTCCTGACCTCTAGTCGGTATCTGGTGTAGGGAGAGTTGGGCAGAAGCTTCCTCGAGATGTTGATGACGTCTCCGTTGAGGTTGACGAGTTTGAGGATGTCCTCAGTCCCTGCCTCAGCTGCAGTCCTGAACAGACTCATGATCGTCTCGTCGTCGTCATACAGGTGGTACTGAACGCTGCACTCCTGGTCTCCTATCCTTAGGTATATCACCACACTACTGTCCGCTGAAGCACTGCAACACCAATCAATAACCGGATCAGCAATCCATTAATCGATTAGTTAGTCAGTCAATGACAATTAGTCGGTTAGTCGATCGGTCGATAAATCAATATCGATCCATCAATCAGTCAGTTAATAAATCGATAAATAAATCACTTAATCAATATCAATCAATCAATTAATCAATCAAGAAATCAATCAATCAATTAATGAATTAACTAATCCCTCGTATCACTTAATCAATCAATCTATATTGAATATACATGTATTGACACTTACTTTACAGTTCTTCCTTTATTAGTCGCCATTGGAGATAAAATGAGCTGCTATGTATGATGATAGAGACTAGCTAGATCCAAAGAACCGAAAAAGCATTTAAGCTTTAAGAAAATTTACTGTGTTATTTCGAAATGATAAAATACATGTCGGAAAGAAGTATGCAGATATATTTTTTCTAAATCGTCAACATAGCACCCTATATAGATAAATATATTATTATTATTTACAATAGACTTGTGACGTTAAAGACAGAATATTAAATCTTTCATTCCGTTTAAGACACACATGTTGTCGGTATACTACATGTACCAGACTAATAATAATAATAATAATAATAATAATAATAATAATAATAATAATAATAATAATAATAATAATAATAATAATAATAATAATAATAATAACAACTAAGAGTGCTACAGTCATCAATGACAACATCGAGCACTATTGACACAAAATCAAGCCGCCGAGCAAAAAGAAGGTCCAAAAACGGTGCAAATTCCAAAATCCAGATAATCAGATCCTACAAGCGGATCTATACACAATTTGATAGCCCAACTTAGGTAAACAAGAGAAAGCTTAATCCTGCATAAAAAATGCACGTATGCAACTGTAATTCACAGATAATTTTTCGTATAAATCTTTTCAGAATTGTTAAGAGAAATTAGACTCAGAAACCTAATCCTAACGTTTTTGTATCTATACAGCGCGTGTACGCTGCAGCCTTTTAAAGATATTTTACTGGGGTCCCTTCTTTTTCTCGCTAGTACAAAATTTATTTATATCTAGTTTTTTGCATTTATCCATCAAATAAAAAGTGACAACTTTTTTGGAGTAAAATTTTTTTGAGTCATTTTTTGGCATCTATAGGCCTACTAGTCACTGGGAAAATGTCGTGTTTACTCCGGACAGATGGCAGATCCTACTGCTGGTTGGGCATTCGATCAGACGTCCAGCCAATATGTCAGAAAAGGGTCTGCATGGTATAGGCTCGATTTAATTATGTTACTGAAATTTTACAAGTTTATTAACATACATGTATATTTCTAAAAGAGACTTTTGAAATACAAAGCTCAGTACGTGTGTAGAGCGTCGGGCAATGCACTGAACTTGTAAAAATGATCGTTAAGTTAATCGAACATTCAAATAATGCCACATATATAGCATGATCGCATACAATCACGATCACAGTTCATAGCCAAAATTTCGAATATAAACAAGACTGGCAAATGGATGGTGAACTATAGAATTAGCTTCCTCGTATTTAAAGCGTGCTATACTGAAAGCATTAGAGTTTTCATGTAGGATCCTTTCACTATAATGCGATTCAGATATCTTTGGTTCAGTTAAGCTTAACAATTTTGGTTGTTGTTTTTGCATTATTATGCATTTGGACGTGGCAACTAAGTTGGTCTTATGCTGTTTACTGTTTACAGGAGGATAGAAAGTAAACAGATTGTTTTTATTTATTTGGTGCCATAAAGTCAAAGAATTTTACTTTTTTCTAACTGTTGCCAGGCCGAAGGAAGAAGTTGCTTGAGTTGGTCTAGAGCTGTACGAACCACGGGAAGATGCGCTGGAAGCTGACATTGATCGATTCAGACATGTACACCTGCTGCTGGTGTTTCCATGTTAGGACTGGGACTGTATTCTTTGGAATTTTGGCTTTGGTAAATATAATATTGCTGTATTCATTTTATTCATATTCATTTCATACTGGTTCATTTTACTATTTACTGTATAAACTGATTCTTGAGGTTCTTAATTTTTGTAAATAAGTAGTTAGTAATTTTCTTACCCTTGTCCAATAATATGCATTGATGCACTTCTCAATGATGCAATCATTTTACATGGACAATGGACGTTCGTTTCTAGGTAAATGCTATTCTCTTTTCTAATATGTTATTTGAATTAAGATGCCATATATTGAGATTAGTAAAATTATCGGCTAATGTTTGGAATTTAGAGTAAAAAGACCTGAACTTTCTTCGATTCTGATTAAATATATCTTTACTATATTCGTTTCATTGTGTTCATTGGTATCGTTTTGACTTTATTGCAGCTGTTACAACTTGCTGCAGTGATGCTAATATCAATCTTTACTCTGAGACCTGATATGTCGAAAGTGTTTGGGCTTGAAAGAGAGGCTGAGTCTCAATCAGCTGATTCCATATTTGACGATCTATTCGGCAAATCTCGTCAGGATGATCGTCTCTGGTGGATATCTCGCAAAAATTGGACTGATGGTAAATCATATTTATTTATATATTTTTTGATTTTAGTTAATTTATTTAGTTTTTCCCCGTGTTGTGTCCGGGTTGTTTGAAAAATTGACCAACCGGTGACTGCACGTGTCGTAAAAGGCAACTAAAGCACTAACCGATTGACCTTGTCAGAAAGGGCAATCGGTTGTTGAGCGCCTAGGCTCCAGAAATTGCTACAAAAATTTAAACGAATGGAAAAGTCTCAAATAAGAGATTGAATGGTGGTGTGATGTAGGACAGAGAGGATTTGAGACAGTCTATTCGTATCCTGACCCTAGTTAAACTGGGATTCAAGGGAAGATGATGATGATAATGATGATGAGTTAATTTATTTAGTTTTTATTTTTGAATTTAGTTTATTTTGGTTTTGCTTTTAGTATGTCTATTTATTCATTTATAAATAGATTTTTACAAATTTCTATATAAACACTTCACTACTCGTAAAAAATAATCCAGTATTTTCAAACGCTTCAATATTTTCTTGAAAACTAATTTATTGCTATTTCATTTAGTGATGCAGGCCTGTATTTAGGATGTCTTTTCTAGGATGCTACGTTAGTTTGCTACTGCTGTATGGCATATTTAAATTATATTGTAAATTTTTCATATATTAGATATTTAACTAGTAATAATTGATAAACATCCTAACGTGTATAGAATAGACGCAGAATGCTTGATAGAATAATGTATAGATATAGGAATAAACATTCCCTTTTGATGCTTTGTTAGAAAAGTGAATATAGATCATTTATGTGTATGTATGTTTATGGTTGCATTTGTTTATGTCTTTATTTGTAGATGACAAACTTGTGGCAGCCCTATTTGCTATTGGCTGCGTCGTCTCTACCTTGTTACTCATCTATGGCGCTATAAAGGTCAGTTTTTGAAAATTAAAATTTTTAATGTGTATCAAATTAATATTTAACTGTAATTAAATTAGAAATACTAGTTAAACCTGTTTTTAACTTGTATTTCAACTTTAAGTATTGAATGTAATTCTAGGAGAATCAGCAAGTCCTTACTGGTTTCAACTTATCAAAGTCGAAAAAAGCTGAAACTAAATGATTTATTCATTTTGACTCAATTTTTTGGTGAAAATTTGTGACCAATACATGTTACGTCGCCTGTTGTTGAGTGTCTTAATGGAGCTGTGATGATTGTAAATACCTTTGAAGCCATTTAATTATGATTTGAGGCTTTAACCTTTGTATTTTTTTAAATATTATCGAATCATGTCATTTAAAAATATGTTGTTTGATCTTTTCAAACAATTAGTTTTCTCAAAATTTGCTCTTAGTTTCTTCATAAATTGATCTGTAAGCTGAGCCGGTGGCTTACTAGAAAGTTGTTAGACAGTGAATCAGTAAGGGTTCAAATCCAGTGGTCTCCCTGTCACTGAAATAACTTATGTTAAACTAGGCTTTAGTTGTTAAGATATTTCATTTATTATAGAAAATTTTTAGCAACAGTGAAGAAGGACATATTCTGTATAAAGTGAAAAGTAACATAGTTATTTAATTGGACTCATCTGTCTGTGTATTTTGTTTATCTGTCTTTTGTATTTTTCTAGTTATTTTTTGGACTCTTTGTCATTGTATGTGCCGGGTTCAAATCCTGGGCGGTGTCACTTTCGAGTGAGAAAATTGACGTTAACATTAGCCTTTCCAGTGCTTTGTCGTCTTCTACAACACGTGCAATCCATGGTTGGTCTATTTATGAGCAACCCGAATGCTTTGTATTTACCGATTGTTTAGGGAAAGGCGAGCCACATGGTGCCCTTCATGGGGCTACAAGTGTTTGACTTCTGCATCACAAGCTTGATCGTCATCAGCTACTTCTCCTACGTACCTGACGTAAAACGCTGGGTTGAGGCACAGGTAAATATAGTCAATTATAATTTATATTGTTTTTATTTATATTGTATGGTATTTATATTGTTGAATCTTAGACAAGCGATATCCTTTGACATCCCAGGCTCCTTCAATTTTCAATTTTCAATTCCATCGCTGATAATCCTGCAGGTGTTTGTACTGCATTGAGGTCTTGAATCTTTAATTTTATTAATCTGAGTGTATTCTACTTTATTTATTTCAAAAGCATAGTGCTAGAACAGAGAAATGGAAAAATTACTTTATTACTGGTTAATAAAAGAATGGAATGATAAGATCACTGCAAGAATATTATTGCAGCTGCATGGTGTGATTGATAGGACATTACAAACTTGGTTAGATATGATGATTTGCCAAATTTATTACCTTCTGGGTTATAGGGAAAATCTCTCAATTTAAGCACTTTAAAATATACCAATTCTGCATTATTTTAGAGGACTGCAGAGTGAGATCGACATTTTATCATGCTTTAAAAAAATAATGATTTATATTTCTGTTTCTTTTCTATTTAACGTGTGGTGAAACTACGAAGGATAAAATGGAAAATGGTTTGGTCATATTTTGAGAAAAGTGACGAGGATGTAGTAAAGAGAGTTTGGACAAATGAGATGAAGGTTAAGTTAGAAAGATAGACTATAACTGACGTGGGATGCGGTGATAATAAAGGACATGAAAAAAGGGGATTGACTTATGATATGGTATGAGACAGAGAGGGGTGGAGAAGGTCTCAACTCTAGCTAAATAGAGATTTGAGAGATGATGATGATGATGAATGATGTGTATTTTTATTGTTGCAGCAATCATCTTTTCCAATGAAGGATCGATTGTTAACTGTGGAAGCTGATTGGTTGATGCTGGCGATCGTTTTGGCATCTGTGGCCGTCCTAGTTATCAAGGTCTCCTGTTCTTGGTCTTTTACTTTTCATCAGTTCCTTGCGTTCTGTACAGAATATAGTGCGGCAACTTTCCTCCATTCGTTTCTATCATCAGAAATCTTCACAACGTCTTCCCATGAAATATTTAATGCTCTCAAATCCTTGTTGATCATATTTAGCCAAGTACTTCTAGGTCTTCCTCGCTTCCTTTTTCCTTGAGCTGGCTTCCAGTTAACTGCAGTCTTTTACTTTATTCAGTTGTAATTTCGTACAAAACGCCTGATATTCTTACCTCTGTTATGTACTCTTCATTTCAGGCTATAATTTGCTAATTTCAGTCTATTTATAGCTAATTACTTTTATGTCGGGATGACTTAAACAAGTGAGTATAGAACTGTCGAGTACTGAGCGGCTAACAGCAAGACTGAGCAGTAAGAATGAGAAGTTCATTGGAACTCTGTATATTTTTAAGTCTAAGGATTGCATTTGGATTTGAAAAGGGAATGGAATTAAATTGTGTGATGAATTTCATTTAAATAACTAAGTCACTGAAAATATAAATACGTATTTGAACTTTTGGGCGAACACTAGAGGAAGGGAGAGTAAACTTTTTGCAATATGAAATCTACCGAGCTACGTTTTGAGGCACATGCTTATGATGATCTGTGCTGTAATGATAACTGAGATAAATTTCTCTTTTCAAGTTTAGTGTGCTACTTCCAAGTTAACTTAACACTATCAGCTATGATTTTTATGTCAACTTAGAGTATATAATATCTGCAGTTGTTTCACTTCTATTTGTAAATCTTAACACATTTATTTCCACATTACTTAAATGTTATTTTAATGAGTTAGTTTCTATAAGTTCATTTAATTATTGTGACTAAATAACCATTTAAGGTTAACTCTAGCTGAACCTTGTCGCGTACTCTGCATTTGTTAGAATGTCTCTATAGCTCAATGGTTAGAGGTGTAGATAACGTCATCAAGTTTTAGACGACAGGTCCTGAGGTGAATTGAACTCTCGTGGGTTCGATTCACGGTCGTTTTGCTCTGAGAATAAAATCTCGGACATTCACAGGATGGATTTCATGGTAAATGGAATAAATTACCTAACAGATTTTAACATGCGGTATTAAAAGTGATAGATATCAACATAGTTGATCGTTTCACTATAATATGTGTTATTATTATTATTGTTGTTGCAGGCTTACCTGATTGGAATCGTGTGGTCATGCTATAAGTATCTGTGTCATCAGCAGCGGCAGAGAGTTATCAGATGCAGTAATTACAGGAGTGCTGATGAGCTAAATATTAACCCTGAGGACTCTCAGGTAAGCCGCTGTAATTTAAAATATATATTTTACATTTTTATGAAAATGCTAATGTTCATGTAATTAATGTTCTGTAATGTTCATGTCAGTTTTATGATTCGTTGCTGTTGTGTTATGTCGGCAATTATAACAATTTGTAACAATGTTATGTTGGCGTCGTTATTTATTTTTCCTACTATTTCGATAACTTTTATATTTTGTTTTAATATTTTATGTTGCGTCCGTGTTGCTTGAAGAATAGACCACCCGGTGACTGCATGTGTTGTAGAAGGTGACTAAAGCTCTAAGGTCCAAACCAACGTGAGGAACTTTCGTTTGGTGAGCAGGTTCCAGAAATTGCTACAAAATTTTCTAAAATGAATAGAAGAGACTTTGATATGGTATGGAACAGAGAGGAGTGGAGAAGGTGCATTCGTATCGTGATCTCTAGCTGGGATTAAAGAGAGGGAAAAAGAAGATTTTGTATATTTTGTGTTAATTTTGTCTGTACACTTTGTATTTCTGTAGATGCTGTTGCCACCAAAGTACGAGGACATAATTGTTCTGGCCCCCAGCAATGAGTCATCCCAGGCCCCACCCCCTCCGTACTCCGGCTGAAATCAACCAACCAGTCTTTTCCCTGCTCACGTGATCTAAAAGACGTGGGCTGATCTTGTTGACCTGTACTCAGCGTTAAAGATTGCAGATAGAAGAGATGAGATTGCTGTGTAGACTTTGTAGACTTTTACGATTTTGATCTACTGGCTGTTTGTAATCTGGAGCTTTGGGAGGCAAGACTGATGGAAAGTAAGGTAACGACTGCTGGAAAGTATGGGGAAGACTTTTGGAAGACTGGGGACCGATTGATGGAAAGTATGTGGAAGACTTTTGGAAAGCCAGGGAAAGACTGATGGAAAGTATGGGGAAGACTGATGGAAATAATGGGAAAGATTGATGGAAAACAAGGGAATGACAGAAACAGGGGAAAGACTTGATTCTTCGGGCTTTTGGTTCTTTTAATTTCAATACTGTCCATGAAGTTACATAAAGTTTATATCTGAATGAACTATGCTGATCTATTGGCTGATTCATTGGCACTTTGGTTTAGAGTTTGGCTTTGGTACTCATTGGTACTCAGATCTAATCCCTGGTCTCCTTCGTCACTGATGCTGGCTTTCTATCTCGAAACTAATTACCTTTAAGTTCTTTCTTTGTATTTACATTTTTAAAGCATTGGCGAGAGACACCGGGTAATTTGAAACATCTTGTTTAGCCATTCAAACACTGCAATAGTAGTAAAGTCATTAACGATGCTCTCGTTCGGAACAGCATCGAAAATTATCAAAGCGAATAAAACCAATGAAATATTCTGTCAGTGATGCGAATTTAAATTCCTGAAAATCTATTGGAGATGTATAATTTGAAATCTTGTACAATATAAGTGATGTTGGACATGTATGCAATGAAGTTGGTCTGCACGTGTGTTTGTGTGTGCGCAGACACAATTTTATATGAAGTCAAGCTGTCTCTGACATTTATGTACGAACATTTCATGCTATTTATTTATTTTTTGCATTCAATTTAATTTACAAGTATGTATGTGTATATATGTGTATATACATATATATATATATATATATATATATATATATATATATATATATATATATATATATATATATATATATATATATATATATGTATATACAGGAATGTCTCTCCTAGCCGACAGATGCCAATGTTAAAATAATTTATCTCTTTTATTGCATTGCCTACAGGCAGGTCCATGGTATATAACTCCTTCACTCTTCTCTGACTTCTGCTTTTCTCTTCATGTCCACATATGAGTGGCTCTTTAAATCATCTAACATACCAAATCTCGGCCTGTCACTGCCTCTATTTCCTTCCATTCTGCCTTCTATGACCTCTTTTAGTAGATTTTCCCCTCTTAGAATGTCTCCTATCCTCTTTTCTTCCTATTTCTTAATGAACTTATCAACGGTCGATCTGTACCAACTTTCTCCAGAACTTCCTCATTATTTATATGATTATGTAATTAAGATTTTCTTTATTTTTGCTACCATTTTCTCTTTTAATCATTTCATAATTGTGAATGTCTGGAATATAATCAGGGTTAACATGTAGTTTGTAGATCGTTGCATAAACTGGTTTGAATGCAGATGTTGGTGAACTTCAGAAAAAAACTCTATGTATTACGAAAATTAAATATATATACTCTGTAGTCTATTTTATATTTTAAGACTTTTATTTAGCTTTTTCTGTATTTTGAAGCATTAATTCATCATATTGATCTGCAATAAATTTATGCTGCTTTATCGAATTAAACCGTTTTTTATATATTGCAATTTTGTAGAGTATTGCCTCAATAGCTGGTTATTTCCTTTTAGCCATTATTGAAAGTTAAAGGCTAAAGTTGCTGTTTAGTAAAACATTTAAGAATAGGGAACTGACTGTGTTTTCAGAGTTTGTAGACTAATGGAACGGTTTATTGGAACAGTTATTTTGATCATGTTTGTCGAAATGTAATGGATGAAATGTTTCTGTCAAAATCCAAAAGTATGAGTATGTGTATGTAGAACAGTATAAAGTATGTGTTATTACACTAATGTTGGCTGTAATAATCTATCTCAAAGACATTTAATATATGGGTCATTTAGAAGATATTGAAGGTAGTTGAGATCTTTCTCATTTTCCTTTTAAATACTTTCTCGCATACTTTAATAAACGTGTACGTACACATGTACGTGTATATTAACATTTGTCATTTGAAAGTAAACAGGCATTATAGTGAGATGATCAACTATGTTGATATCTCTTACTTTTTAATACCACAAGTTTTAAACCGTTAGGCAATTCATTCCATTTTCTCTATAATTAGTCCAGTTAATGTCTGAGATTATACTCTCAGATCAGCGCGACTGGAAATCAAACCAACGAGAGTTCAATTCACCTCTAGATCTGTCATTTAAAACATCACGACGTTACATTACGCCTCTAACCATTACGCTATTAAGACATTCTAGTAATTTGATAAGAAAGTGCAAGATATCGTCATAGACAATCGTTTTGCTAAAAGGTGTGTTTAACATTTTTCAAACAAAATTTGTTACCCAACAGTCAGAATTACTTAATTCGTAATATGATATAGGTCATAGACACATCTCTTGTCAATAGTACAAAATACATTAAGCTTTCGATTGAAGAATTTTCTAAGATTTTTGAACCTTCTTAAAATAAATCTCATTCAGTTTAGTGTTTTAGCTATTTGCTATATTATGCATATGAAGTAGGCCTGCGTATAATTATGAAGGCAACTCAAGCTCCTTTGAAAAATTTGTACTCCCTATATAATATGGCATTGCAATCAAGATCTAAATATCCACTATCCAGTACCCTATTGTGTATCTCTGGTGTTCCATTTTTTCTTCAGAGCACGCCTTCCAGAGTTTGTTCGATACCATGTCTAATCAATGTTGCGGTAGTCAACAGTATCACTCTAAAACGTTGTGGTTGTAAGACGATACAGCGCTATTGAGAGTCGGTTTTAAGCAGCATCCTGTTTTGTTTAACAGGGGACTTCCTGTTTACATGTAAACATAAATAAACATTAGTAGAAACTGTCAAATAATAATAACAATTAGAGTGCTACAGTCATCAATGACAACATCGAGCACTATTGAGACAAAATCAAGCCGGCGAGCAAAAAAAGAAGGTCCAAAACGGTGCAAATTTCAAAATCCAGAAATTCAGTCCAAAGTTAAATGCACATTAAATCAGCAATACTGGCTTCATTTTAATAATGCTATCGTTATCGATAACAACGAAGTTGATGAAGTAGCATTAAATAATTAACTAAGTATCCTTAAACTGTACGAAGCTTGAAAAATAATGAAATAAATTATAGTCTTAATTCCTTATCCAGTTAAATGATCATCCTTGATGTTATCTAACACTTGAATTTCACTTGTTTAAATTGTTTGGCACTTTAATAAGTTATTCATTTTATATCCTATATTAATGAATAGGTTATTAGGATAGCGAAAGTATTGAAAATATAGCAAAAGATAATGTTTATGACTTGGGTTGGATGTATTAAATGTTTTCATGAGAGTCATTGGGGGCTATATCGAAGGCTTGCCAGGGGTCATCAGGGCCTTGTCGTGGGGAGGGGGGTTAAACACTGGGGTTTACAACTTTATTCTAGGGATCCCACATCTGCCACAAGGGGTTGAATCCTTCAGCAAATCCAACCCTGATTATGACTTCAAAAGTTAAATTTAAGGAAAAATTAAATTAAAATTGATTTCTAATTTAAAATAATTTAATTTAAAATCATTTTCTTTAATAAATATTTTTAAAATAATTAATTTAAAATATATTTCTTTAAATTAAATTTAAAGAAAAATAATTAAGTAGGAATTGACGGCGGAGTTGATACAGATTGACAAGTGAGAAATGAACTAAGAGGTTAGAAGAATGGTGTAGATTGAACAGGTTTCTATGGTTGCTGAAAACAACGGATGTAGAAGGAAGTGTCAAAGCTGCGGCTCTTAACTGTTTTAATGAAACTTTGATTCGTTTACGCCGATATATATTAGAATTACAAATGTTTGAGAATAGTAGAGACGTTATGTAATGGATTTACCGCTAGGCAGTACCCGAACGCTGAGACAAATAGCGAGAGAGAGAGAGAGAGGTCCTATATCACTAATTTCAGATTTTTAACCCTTAATACCTTCATGTGCATTTAACTTTGTCTCTCAAAATTTCACAATGTTAATTAATGAGCTAACACACTAATAAATCAGTTTAAAGTATAAAAATTGGTGTCGCTAGTTTTTATTAGTAGGATTTTTCATCCTTTAATGTTTGGTGTACATATTCTCTAGCAAGCTTAAGACTTGCTTTTTCCCACCTTAGACATAATCAATCTACTCTGACCATATTTTATCACCGGACTGGCTTTTGTTTAGGACCTTACTTCTCCTCAGAACATTTTTTTTTCAGATAGGTCTGGGTGAATTGACATGTAATGGTGTGTGCTGTAGGGACGTCCCTGACATCCGTGGTTGAGGAAACAGACGTTAAACCTTTATTATTATTATTATTATAAGGCAAGGAACTAGATGATATAAAATGGATAATAAGCATCTTCCTCAGCTTGGCAGTAAGTTTGGAGTAGAACCATGGTGGACTGTGGATCAGTCTGCCAACAGCGGCAATGACCATGAAGTCGACGATGGAAATCTTGCTAATAATTCTTCTCATTTTTTCCAACACAAGCATCAACATGGCTCGCCTACCAGCCGTTCTGCAAATTCAAGATCGACTGTGGTGCACTTCAATGAAGCTCCTGCTATTAGCGAGGCTGAATCTATTCGCAGAAAGGCTTGGGTGTTCTTTCTGCCTATGTTTGGAAGGATTCAGATATTGAAGGATCCGATTGGTCTCGTCTGTTCTTTCGTTATAATTCTGTACTGGGTGTTCGGCAACTGGAGTACTTGGCTGTGCATTTTAATTCCACGATACACTGGTGGACAGATGTCGCCTCTGATGCTTGTCTGTATGTCATCCAAATTATTTTCTATTAAACTAAAGCTATTGTCTGCTAATGTTTCAGAAATTTAATTAAAATATTGAGAATTCTTAATAAAAATTCTGAGAATTTAAATATTAACAGTTATTATACTACAGGCAGTCAATCCTTGTTCCACATTGTGACTTATTTTGTTATCCTTGTTCAATATTGTGACTTATTTTGTTATCCTTGTTCAATGTTGTGTCTTATTTTGCTATCTACCAGTTGGTAGATGTCTAGCTGATGGGCAAGAGGCTATGGGTTCGAAAACCTATTAGGCGATTTCTAACATTACACCAGTTTTTGTGAGAAGAGACATTGTTATAAATATGCTATATGCAAATGCTTTTACTATGAATGAATCTTAACCCATCAGACTAATTTTAAAGTTAACTAATATTGTCTCATTGTCACGCAGTGATATAAAAGATTTTAGATTATGTCATTTCAAGTTTATACTTGGTAGAGGTTTTGTTGACAATACTTTAATTATTTTTAATTTTCAGACCCTGAAATATGAAAGTCATGTTTTTGGCTTGGAGAATTAGAGAATGCTAAAACCACAGGATTTTTTGGAGAGGACAGTGGAATCATGGGATGCATAAATTGCAAATTGCTTAGAGTAGTTCCAGTGTACTCTATAAAAAAGCTGGTGAAGCTAATGTTAACATCAGTTTCCTCACTAAGCGATGTCAGTGACCGCGAGCCAATGATTTGAACCCCGCACATACTGATCCGCAGTCGAATATCTTACCGACATCGCCACTGGCTCCAGCCAGTAAGTGTCTATAGTGTAAAATCCCTTAAGGAATCAAATTTTAGTTGATTCAGGGCATCGATTTAGTTACAAGTACAAAGGTTAACATTCTGTGAAATCTTTTGAAATTTACTTGATCTCTGGGATGCTTATTGAAGTCTGAGAATATTGGGTGCTTAAATTTTTAATTTGTGCATGAATATGTGCCTTTGACCTGCCATCCTGCAGAGCTTTGGCGTGATAGAGATTGTTTTTTGTTGTGACAGTGTATGCGATCATTTCAGCGCTGTGCATAATAAGTTTTCTCAGGGCGACAACACTAAGTCCTGGCAGACTGGATGCTGATCTCTCTCCCAGAGGTAGTGATTCTGCAATTATAAGCTAAGTTAAGCTAAGTTAAACTTCTGTAGTAATTCTTTTAATAAAATCTAAGTTAAGCTAAGTTTAACGTCTGTAGTAATTCTGCTATTAAAAGCTAAGTAAGATAAGTTAAACGTCTATAGTGATTCTGTTATTAATAGCTAAGTTAAGCTAAGTTTAATGTCTGAAGTAATTCTGCTATTAAAAGCTAAGTTACACTAAGTTAAACGTCTATAGTTAAGCTAAGTTTAACTTCTGTAGTAATTCTGCTATTAAAAGCTAAGTTAAGCTAAGTTTAACTTCTGTAGTAATTCTGCTATTCAAAGCTAAGTTAAGCTAAGTTTAACGTCTGTTTTCATATCACAAGAGATATGTGATATGATATTATATGTGATATCCTGTCAGAGACAGTCCGGTTGGGATTTGAACCGATGGCCTCCTGCTTCGCAGGCAAGCGTGCTATCCTTCAATCAGTCTAAACGTTGAGAGTATAAATAAGAAATATACAGAAAAGTACAGAATCCAAATACTAGTAAAAGCAATTCTGTAAAATTATAAAATATTAGGTGAGTTAATGGATAGAAAAGAAATACAATAAGAAATTACTAAAAGCTGAAAGATTCATTTGAATCAATTCTGATTAGCTGTTAAATACTTCCCCTTTCATAAATTTGAAATTGCTTCTGTAACAGATAGTTGGACGGTGTGTCAGAGATGTTTCAAGAATAGACCCCCACAGACCCATCACTGTAGCAGATGTGGTCACTGTGTTCGTAAAATGGATCACCATTGTCCCTGGTAACTTACTATGCAATCTCTTTACCATTCTGATTTCGATGAACATAACATTTAGAATTATTATTCATTTTCAGTTGTTATTGTAGATTGTCTTTAACAAATATATCAACTTTAATTATTCATCAAAGGCCTATTGTAGTAAATATGATTTTTATGTTTTATATAGTATTCAAAATGTTAGATGATTTAAAAATCCACTAATGCGTGAACATGTAGAGGAAAACAGAAACAGAGATGAGTGAAGGCATTATATACCACGGTCCTACCAGTGGGCAGGGAGAGAGAGAGAATCATTATCTACATTCCATACAATAATGGAATGTAGAAAATTATGTGCCTGTGAAAATTCAGAAATCAAAGCTACCAAAGCATTTGAGTAAGTTGAGGATTTGGGATAAATGAGTCAGCCTGTTATCTGATGTCCATGCAATAATACTGTCATTCTAGTACTGTTAGGCCAGAAAGTTACATTTTCACTTATTAACTCAATAACATTTTCACTTACTAACTCAATATTAGCTAGATTCCTCACAGTGCAACGCACGTGTATTGTGTAGACTGTAGAATTGATTTTATTTACATAGATTGTATTTTGAATGTTATTTGTTTTATTTCTTTCATTTGAGGTTGTACTTATGTATTATATGTATGTACTTGTATATAATTGCAGTTATACTTAGTTGTTATATATAGTGAGAGTTCTACTTATGCTATTATGATATATGACGACAGCTGTACTTATATATATATATATATATACAGACTGGGACAAAAAAAATTAATCCCCTAGCGAAATCTCAATAACTTCAACTTATTTGTACAAAATTCTTGGAGCTTCTACAGGAGGAATTTCTGCATATCACCTGCAAATTTCATGAAAATCTATTGAACAGTAAAAAATTACAGCGTTTCTACGAAAAAGTGCAAAAATCAATTTTAACAAGGCTTTCTTTACCAGAAGTCTTAATAACTTGGACAAAACTCAAAATAGTTTTACAAAATTTTCGGGGCTTCCAGAGGAGGAATTTCTGCATATATTCTGCAAGTTTGGTAAAAATATATTCAGAAGTAACAAAAATACTGTGCTTCTTCGGAAAAAATTTTAAAATCAATTTTAACAAGGCTTTTTTAAACAAAAGTACCGGAAACTTTCTTCAAAATGTAGGAATAATTTTAACCGAAGAAAGAATTTTAAGCATCTTCTATTAGAGTAGCTAACAAGGTAGTGCAGGCTTATACTCCACTACTTAAGTAAACGGCCCTTTTCAGGGTCGTTACTTTCTTTAAAAGGAACGACATTTGACATTTCAAAAAGCCTTGTTAGAATTGATTTTAGCACTTTCCTTTTAGAAATGCTGTAATTTTGTAACTACTGAAAATATTTTAACCAAATTTGCAGGATATATGCATAAATTCCTCCCCTAGAAGCTCCGTAAATTTAGTAGAGATATTTTGAGTTGTCTTAAAGTGACGAGATTGCGCTAGGGGAAAAATTCTTTTTGCCCCAGTCTGTATACAGACTGGGGCAAAAAAAAATAATCCCCTAGCGAAATCTCAATTACTTTAAGAAAACTCAAAACAAGTTTTGAGAAAACTCAAAGAAAGTTTCCGGTACTTTTGTTTAAACAAAGCCTTGTTAAAATTGATTTGAGCATTTTTCCGAAGAAACGCTGTATTTTTGTTACTCATGAATATATTTTCGCTAAATTTGCAAGACATATTCAGAAATTCCTCCTCTAGAAGCTCCGTAAATTTTGTAAAACTATTTTGAGTTTTGTCCCAAGTTATTAAGACTTTTGGTAAAAAAAGCCTTGTTAAAATTTATTTGTGAACTTTTTCGTAGAAACGCTGTAATTCTTTTACTGCTCAAAAGATTTTTTATCAAATTTGCAGGTAATATGCAGAAATGCCTCCTGTAGAAGCTCCAAAAATTGTGTACAAATATTTTGAGTTTTGCTGAAGTAATTGAAATTTCCCTAGGGATTATTATTTTTTGCCCCAGTCTGTATACTGTACTATATATATATATATATATATATAATATATATATAATATATATACTGTATATATACATGTATGTAGGATAAACAACTGTGTGGGGGAGGACAACCAGTTTGCCTTTATGCTGCTCGTATTTTACGCCTACACAATGAGCATCACTACACTCGTGCTCGACATTCTGCATCTCTACTACCTACCCCCGTGCCTAGCTTGTGACAAGGTCTGTACTAGATCATCTCTACTACCTCCCCCCGTGCCTAGCTTGTGACAAGGTCTGTACTAGATCATTTCTATAGACATTTTATCTCTACTACTTACCCCCGTGCCTAGCTTGTGACAAGGTCTGTACTAGATCATCTCTACTACCTCCCCCCGTGCCTAGCTTGTGACAAGGTCTGTACTAGATCATTTCTACTAGACTATTTCCTCTCTATACCTCCCTCCATGCCTAGCTTGTGACAAGGTCTCTACTAGATCATTTCTATAGACATTTCAATTATGTCATTTCTTAAATAACCTAAATCTGTCATAGTTTTGCGAAGTTTGTAGACCTAGACAATCTGTAGTTCTGAAAACTTGGTTTATCGATTATCATTAGGCCTCTACTCAAGTAATTGTCAAGTAAATGTGTAGTAATTCGCAAGTAATTGTGTGGTAATTCTCAAGTAATTATCAAATAATTGTCAAGTACTTTTTTAGGAATAATATTTATTATATGTAAAAAATATAATTAAAAATTTTATAGCACAACTTAATATTGTATAAGTATTATTAATATCATTGTTATTATTAATATAATTATTTGATTTTATGCCTGATTGTTGTTGTTGTTGTTGTTGTGTATCAGGAGAGTTTTGTAGTGGTACACGAGACAGGCATAATGAGACTGGCCATAGTGATGGCTGTTCTCATGTCCTGGGGAGGCGGGTGTCTCTACTTCTCCCAACATATGAGCGTCGTGTTTGTAAGTATCGTTGTGTCTATACGAGAGAAAATCTCTCTCTCTCTGCTGGCAGGTCCATGGCATACAACGCCTCCACTCTTCTCTGTCTTCTGCCTTCCTCTTCATTTGCACATATGAGTGGGTCTTTAGATCATCTAACATACCTAATCTTGGCCTGCCTCTGCTTCTATGTCCTTCCATTCTGCCTTCTATGATCTCTTATAATAGACTTTCCCCCCATAGAATGTGTCATATCCATCTCTTCCTATTTTTAATACAGTATTATAATTAATATCATATATATTGTAATCTAGTTATCTTTTATAAGTATTTTTGTGTCTATTGTTGAGTAAGAATCTTAAATACTCTTGAGTATTGTATTTGTGGGTACCTCTGTGCCTATAGTAGAATTAGTATCATAAATGCCTTTGAGTATTATATTTGTATGTATTGTTGTGCCTAGTTTAAAATAAATATCTTAAATACTCTTAAGTATTGTATTTATGGTTTACAACATGGGAATAACGGCTTCGGAGGTGTTTCTCTTTTGTTTTCTTCAATTAATGCTCAGTTGCTTCTTACAACACTTGTGGTTTACGGTTGGTATATTCTATAACACTTGTGGTTTACGGTTGGTATATTCTATAACACTTGTGGTTTACGGTTGGTATATTCTATAACACTTGTGGTTTACGGTTGGTATATTCTATAACACTTGTGGTTTACGGTTGGTATATTCTTCAGTGAACTGAACACAGAACGGGAATCGCAATCAGAATCACAACTTGAGTTCTTTATAAAACTTTCGATGGATGAGGAATTGAATATTTTGTGCGGACATAGATATATCTCGAAGATTTTATCATTAGAAATTTGACTAAGTTGTTGTTGTTTCGAGCTTATCTCCAGGACCTATCTGTGGTGCTTTAGTACTAGGAAGACTTAAAGTTTCTATAGCCTTTAACCTGTTAGATGTTTTTCTTGAGTGTCAGTAATTATCGTATTGTAAAAATAAATCTATATGTGAGGTAATATAATTAAAATAATTGATTACAAAATTTTTAAAATTATCAAATTAAACATAAATAATTACAATATATAAGTAGAATTATAAAAAAAACAATTAATACATAATTTAAAAAATTAATTAAAATAATTAATTATAAGATTAAATTTAGATACTTCTGTTTGTGATGTTTCTCGCAGAACATGCCGTCCATTGAATTCATGAAGGTCCAGCAGCAAATGTTTTCAACTGGTTTAAAAAACTTCGAATTGTAAGTGATTATTAATAACTGTCTGTAATTGGTCGTATGTAGAAATTCATCAGGCGACTTCGTGCTCTTAGATTTAATGTTATAGTTCGAGAACAAGTGAGTTTAGCTACAGCTAATGATCTAAAACCTTGAGATCAACTGTAACTTACAACTTCTTTAGTTTCCTTGCTAATTAATTCTATGTAAATTCGAATTCAGGTTTCTTAAATTTTAAATGAATTTGATGTAGTTTTGCATTAAAAAACTCTATTATAACAACAATTATTATATTTTAATCGTTTAATTCAAACATGACAGGCCATACAATACATACACCAACAACAAACAGTAGGCTGAAGCGAAAACCACAGTGAAAGTGATTGACAACAGAAAGACCATTAGGTTAAAGACCAGCTGAGTAACACTATATCCATAAATATACGATAGTGAAAGTGATTGACAACAGAAAGACCATTAGGTTAAAGACCAACTGAGTAACACTATATCCATAAATATACGATAGTAGCAAATTAATATTTTTAGTTTTACAGAAACCTGTTCTTATATTGGAATTAATTATAGTTATTCATTTAATGTATGAATAATATAAATTAATAAATCGTATCACCTATCACAAGATTCATTCCTTGAAAAAGTAATATCGTACATTACATCTGATATTTCTTCGTATACATGTATTTATTAATTCTTTTAATGAATAGATGTACTAATATACTATATTGGGATTTAAGGGAAGGAGATGATGATGATGATGACTAATATAATACTTCTCTGAACCTATGTGGTTAGAAACAAACAATGCACTGATATTAGTTTATCATTATCAACATCTTCCATTGAATCTCAATTAAATTAGGGTCTAAGTTGTTTAACTGCGCTGATATTAATTAGTGAAACAAAAAAGTTAACAATCGAAATATTTTCTATTGTGTGACTTTGCAGGCCTCATCAACCTGATTCAGTGTACAGAGTGTACAAGAGAGTATGTGGGGACATGCTGTGCATACTGTGGCTGCTGCCTTGTGTACGTCGTAGGCCCTATGTTTCTCTGGAACGACTTGTCTGATGAGAATATTATCTGATGAGAATATTATCCGATGAGAATATCGTCTGATGAGAATATTATCTGATAAGAATGATAATATTATCTGAAAATATTATCTGGTGAGAATATCATATGAGAAAAAAAAATTATCTGAAAATATCATCTGATGAGAATATTATCTGATGAGAATTTCATCTGATGAGAATATTATCTTATGAGAATTTCATCTGATCAGAATATTATCTGATGAGAATTTCATCTGATGATAATATTATCTGATGAGAATACTTTCTGAAGAGAATATTATCTGATGAGAATTTCATCTGACGAGAATGAGAATTATCTGATGAGAATATTATCTGATGAGAATATCATCTGATGAGAATATCATCTGATGAGAATGAGAATTATCTAATGAGAATATCATCTGATGAGAATATTATCTGATGAGAATATCATCTGATAAGAATATCATCTGATGAGAATCATTTGCAATTGTTCTAACGAACTCTTAGAGGAGTTAAGTCAGTGTCGAACTCAGTTAAGAAATTACAACGGAGTGTGACTGCATGTTTTTTCTAAAAGTAGGGAATGCAAAGATAGGTACTCTAGCAAATTGTAAAGGAATAGGAAATATTTTAAAAAGTTTGTTGTAGAATTTATGACCTTGAATCTGGATTTAGTGAAATGAGCAGCTAGGAGATGTCGTACTGGTCAGACGATTGTTAAAGTTGATTTTTCTAAAGCTATGAAGTTCTTTGTAATAAGATCTTGCATGTGCACTAATACCATGCAAGGCAAATCTCCTAACATATCTCATTACGGGACAGCTGGAAAGGTTCTAGCTACTCCGCATAACTGACTGCCACTGCAGTACAGTCTATTGTCTCTATGCTCAAACTGCTCATGCTGGTATGTACTGGTGGTTGAGCTCATGCTGGTGTGTACTGGTGATATATATGCCCATGCTGGTGTGTACTGGTGGTGTTTGAGCTCATGCTGGTGTGTACTGGTGATGTATATGCACATGCTGGTGTGTACTGGTGGTATCTATCCACATGTTGGTGTGTACTGGTGGTGTCTATCCACATGCTGGTGTGTACTGGTGGTGTCTATACACGTGTTGGTGTGTACTGGTGGTGTCTATCCACATGTGGTGTGTACTGGTGGTGTCTATCCGCATGCTGGTGTGTACTGGTGGTGTCTATATACGTGTTGGTGTGTACTGGTGGTGTCTATACACGTGTTGGTGTGTACTGGTGGTGCCTATACACGTGTTGGTGTGTACTGGTGGTGTCTATCGACATGCTGGTGTGTACTGGTGGTGTCTATCCGCATGCTGGTGTGTACTGGTGGTGTCTATCCACATGCTGGTGTGCACTGGTGGTGTCTATCCACATGCTGGTGTGTACTGGTGGTGTCTATCCGCATGCTGGTGTGTACTGGTGGTGTCTATCCATATGCTGGTGTGCACTGGTGGTGTCCTTCCGCATGCTGGTGTGTACTGGTGGTGTTGTGAGGCTCTCTGTCTCACTTGCTCTTCTTTTCTATTTGTCAGTTTACTGTTTTTCTTTGGCAGATGAAATTATTGTTGCTTGTCTAGGATGTCATACCTGATGCCAATGTCCCTTCCCCTCGCTCTCATATATTTGCTTCACTTCGCTATCTCTCTCTCTCTCTCTCTCTCTCTTTATCTCTCTCTTTGGCTTTGCTCTATTTTAGTTTTTTAGATACTATATATAACGTCAGTTTCCTGCTGGAATAGCATATCTGTGACGGGTAGAGCACTGGATTTGAACCCTGCACTACCTACTGATCCCCTTTTAAACAACTTTCCAACAAGCCACTGGCTCAAGCATAAGATTTATATAGATAATTATATATATATATATATATATATATATATATATATATATATATATATATATATATAAATTGTAAACGTCGCTCATTTTTAACCTTTTTAACACTTACAGTAGAACTGATGTTTTATGCTATCTGTATAATATGTTATATCTTTTCTGTGTATATGAATTCGTGTGTGCCTTTTCTGCATTTTTACACCCTTTGATAGTTTCATATTTATCATATTGTTGTTCATTGCTGTCTCTCTTTGCTTTTACGTATCGATGTGCTATTTTTTTTGTAAATAAGCTTTATACGTTATTACAAAGTGTGGTAGTTTGGATCACACAAGTGAATTGACCTCTCTGAGAAAGCCTTGATTTTTCCTATTTTCCTGTAATTTGAAAATTCGAAAAATTGTAATGTGGTTAAATCGGTTAGAGTCGAGCTTAACGTCAGTGTTATTGCTCCACAGGACATCAGCGGTGGGCAGGGCTAGGATTGTACCGTGCACCTATTGATGGGTGGAGCTAGGATTTGTACCGTGCTCCTATTGATAGGTGGAGCTAGGATTTGTACCGTGCACCTATTGATGGACGGGGCTAGGATTTGTACCCTGTACCTATTTATGGGTGGAGCCAAGACTCCAGAAATTGCTAACAAAATCTTTAAATCCCGACTGTAGTTAAACTGGGATTCAGGGGAAGATGATGATGATGTGTTAGGTGCCTGATATGAAGTTATGGCCTGTTTCTATTGATATATAGATTTTTTGTTGTCATTTTTTACGCCTACAATATGAGTATCCAGTGTTGTGAGTTAAGTAGGTCTGTTAAATGCGTGCCTTCTTGTTATATCCTTAATTATACTGCTATGCATATGTGTGCCGTAATTGTTGATTATTAATGCTTATTTCTTTGAATTTTTTGTATTAACACTAACAAATTTATTGTATTGTTGTTGTATTTGAATTAATTTTTGAGTGCTTGTTTTTTGATACTTAATACTCCGCTATGGAGTTCGTTTTTAGATATGAATCTGATCAGAAATTAATGGCTTATCATCCTTTCTCGCCTCTCCGTCCATCCTTGTTATGAAGATTATCTTGGAATTACATGTATCATCTCTCTGACAGACAGATTAATGACTTTAGTCACAGACATCAAAGTTCTTCCGTCTTGTTTTGTTGCATATCTTGCTCTACCATTCATTGATTGCCACTGGATAAAGCCATCGAGCAGCGTTAGAGATTTAAAGAAATCCTTCTGTAACAGTCATACCCTTTTCTTTGTCTCGTTCCTCTTTCTTCCAAAGATCTCACTTGTGACAGATAAAGTCGTCTATTCCTTGAATGTCGAAACGAACGCCAAGCCGCTATCAATTTATTATTTTGTTTTGAGTGAATATGTGAAGAGAATAATTGTTTATATTTTGGTTTGTTATTAGACAATCTCTATGAGTCTGGACTATGCGTTTCTTACGTTAATAATAGTTAGTGTACGATCAGTACAACAGTTAGTGTAATATCTCTGACAGGCTGGAATATGAGCGACCTAGTAATAGTTCTACATCTCCATTAATAGCCTTTCAAAAAACTATCAGTTATCGATTTTATCAACGTGACATCTCGATTTAACTGTTCCAGTAAGTCAGAGAAAAAGAGCAACTATAACAAGCGAAATAACTTTTGATATGTTTATTACATTAACAGTATGTACAAGGTTTTACAAAATAATTATTCACGTGTTATAGACGGCGTTAATAACAGCTGAGTAATTTTAAACAATAAGCAGAGAGTCAGAGAAACTTCATTTCTACTTCCGCTCTTCCTTTAAATTTGATTTGGTGGATGTATTTTGATATCAGACCCCTACAGAATGTAGTAGACGTGGTCACTGTGTACACATTGTCCCAGGTAACTAACAGTAAAAGCACTTTATCCATCTACCTTAGAGAAAGTAGTCACTCAATTTCAGTCTCTCTCTCTTAGTGCACTGCCTACTGACAGGTCCATGGTATATAACGCCTCCACTCTTCTCTGTCTTCCGCTTTCCTCTTCATGTCCACATATGAGTGGGTCTTTAAATCACCTAACACACCTAATCTCGGCCTGCCTCTGCCTCTATTTCCTTCCATTCTGCCTTCTATGACCTTTTAGTAGACTTTTCCAACGTAGAATGTGTCCTATCCAACTCTTCTTCCTATTTCTTAATACATTTCAATTTCAGTAATTATTTTAATTTAAATATATTTCTGTTAAGTAATAAAACTTTTTTCACAGTATTAATAGTAGTATTAATAGTACAGTACTCTTTTGTTAATTTAGTTATGCCAACAATTTAAATCACTTTTCACTACAATAGTCTGGATGGTAAACAGGTAATGCATAAGTTCCAATACATGCACACACACACACACACACACACACGCACACACAGATTGCAACACAAATACACGCAGAGAACATGAAAAATATAGAGAGATCATCCGACACAAAGAGGAGCCTAGGCACAAAATATTCACTATAATAGAACTTAAAAAGAAAAATTCAAAAATACAGTCTAAATTCTTATCAGCATTCATTAGAACAAGCCAATGCAGGGAATCTCTAGGTATACGGTTACGCTAAAATCAACTAAAAATATAATTAGTCAAGGTTGAACGAAAATTATAATTCATTACTCATTCGTTCATTCATTCAAATTTATAGTTCATTCGTTCCATACGTTTTAAATTTCCTTCTCATTTTATGTGTATGATTTATTTGCTAGTTAGACGGCTATATAGGCCTAATTCAGCTCAGTAAAAACTACAGTAAATAAAATGACTGGTAAAAGCTGCTAATCTATTCATCACTTTGTCTAAAAAATACACCTATTACAGATCCAGTGATAAGTGACAAAGTCAGAATTAAGGAAGACATCAGACTACACCGAAAAATATCACGTGATCAATGTCGACTAAAAGTCCGGTTTCTTATCAAACCAGACGTCATGGACATCATAATACAGCTGGAATATCATTAGCAAATGCAGCGAGAGATCAAAGTATTCACATCGATATTGCACTAGTGGTCAACACACGTATCCATGAGATAATCTATACATAAATGTACAACATGCAGCAGCCGGTATGGACCTATACAGTGCAGCTGGAAATTAACAGAAATGAATGGAGGCTGGTTGGTTTCGATCCTGCCACAGCTAGCTATACAGTAATATTCACTTGATTACAATGATATTACACAACTCTCGTTTAACGTCTGGTTCATCGTCTATAAGGTGTGTCAGGGATAACTAAAACGTCAACTAGACAGTGCTAAAATATAAACGCAAATATCTTTTAAAACCCGAACTTAATGTGTACATGTAGCCTACTTAATATTTTATAAAGGAAACTTAAAATCAACCTAATATTTAAAAATACTTAAACATAAAATCATCTTTTATTTTTAAACTAAAAATAACTTTAAAACATTTCAAAGTGAAAACCTAAAATCAACCAAACTCAAGCTTAAAACTAGCCCATTCTCTTTTCGCCAGCTGTATGAAAAAAGAAAAAGCTTAAAATAATTTAAATGATAACTTAAAAAAGAACAATAATACAGCAGATAAATTAAATTAATAGCATCAACTTAATAGTAGTTTGGAAAACGCATCGATACACTAAAAAATTCAACAACCGCATAATTAAAGCAAAATGTTTAATTGTAGATTTAGCTTCTGACTTTATTTCATTAATAAACTAACCAAACTCAGTAGAATTAAATTATTCTTCTATGATAAAACATAAATAATTGGAAGTACATACAGAAATTTTATGCTAATCGGATAATCCAGCAAAATTAATCATACCTTTTGTAAACTATACATAAGCAGATAGCTAATTAACCATGACAATAAACAACAATTATAAAACACATATAATGGCAGTCTAAGACTGCAGCACTGGCCTAGGCTTCAATGCTAATCAATGCCGTCATGTAAGCACAGACTTTAGTAATATAAATAGCATCGTAAAAACAGTAGTGACTATATATCAGAAGAAAAATACACGCTTTCTAAGGAATGTGCTCATGTACAGAGTAACGTTACAGATACAAAAAGCTTCATCTACAAAAACTCAGATTACATAATTAACAAATATATATATATATATATATATATATATATATATATATATATATATATATATATATATATATATAATGTGTATATATACATGCGTACGCAATTAAATCATTATAGGAGATCAGTGTAAAACTAAATATCTGTAGCCTTTACAATTTAGAGAATTATACTATTGCATCATCATCATCACCTTCTTCTTCCCTTGAGCCCAGTTTAACTAGGGTCGGGATTAGAAAATTGTGCAGCAATTTCTGAAACTTATGCGCCCACCAACCGAATGCCCTTTCCGACGTTGGTAGAATTAAACTATTTATGTATATCAAATATCAATATATAATGTAGCCGTATATAAAGTTACTAGAAATTATCCATAGGAGCCCATTTATATATATATACATCCATATATATATATATATATATATATCATTATGGCAATTTGTCATAATGTCAATGTCATAATGGCAGTTTGTGCGTAGCGTGGTTCAGCTGAAATTAAATAACGTCATGGAACAAAACGTCCTGGGCTCAAGTCCCAACACCGCTAATTATAAAGTAACATCCTAACAACTGGTTTAATGAATATTAACAATAACAAATAATTTATCCAATTGACGTCATCAAGGATTCTCTATAAGAGCTGTCAGGCTGATTTCAACCAGAAGTTTAACGTTTGTTTTCACATCAATAATACCGCGGGGCTGAGATTAAAATCATTGACCTCCTTCTAATCAGACACGTCTTCTACCAAGTTGACATTTGAAAGGCACATTTATGAACTTCTATCAGTAAATATCAATATTAATAATAATGATAAAGGTTTAACGTCTGTTCCTAATGCAAGGGTGATGTCAGGGACGTCAATCAAAATATGTTATATATAGGGCCTATATATAAAATATATAATATACATATATAATATATATATATATATATATATATATATATATATATATATATATACAGGGTGAGTAAAAAAAAGTGATAACACCTGCACAAATTGTGAATGTCTCAGGCTATTGTTAATATTTTAAAATCAAATCTTTACCAATTACTAAAGGACTATTTTTTTTTTTTTTTTCCAATTTTCATCCATTTTAATCAATAGATTGGCCAGTTATACAAGTTTCAGCAGAGCAGCCCCCCATTTTTACCTAAAAATGGCGTTTGCTACAACGTTAAGAGCAAATTGAACTTCATTGGTAAGAAGGAAAAGGTGAACGCTCAGCATTATGTCAATACTTCCCTAGCCATTTGATGATTGCAATGCTCTTCTATCAAACGGTTTCATCTTTCAGCAGGATGATGCTCCGGCTCATGCATCTCGTCATGCACAGGAATGGATCAGCGAGAGAAATCCACCTTTCATCAAGAAGAGTGAATGGCCTCCAAACTCTCCCGATCCAAAATCCTCTGGATTATTATGTCTGGGGAACCATACTGCATCTCTATCAGAAACACCAGTCGAAGCCTAAAACAAGACAGAAATGCAGGAAGTGTTACCTACCATCAATTTGGGAGAGACTGCCCCAAGCTGGAATCAACAAGACTGTCCTAGCGTTCCGAAGGCTGCTGCTGTCCTGAAAAGCAGCTGGAGGAAAGCTTATCGAATAGTCTATAATGCTAGCAGACCCAACTTTTTCTTTCGGAACTGCCACAGCAAACCTTTTCATGGTCAAAAAATAAAGTTAAATAGAATTTTTATTTACAGTACACTCATAAAAGGGGGGTTGCTCTGCTGAAACTTTCATAACTGGCCAATCTTTGTATTAAAATGGATAAAAATTGGCCAACTTATCAAAAATTAGTCCTTTAGTAATTGGCAAAAGTTTGATTTGATAATATTAACAATAGCCCTGTATATATATATTACTATATATATATAAATATATTGTATATATTACTGTTATAAATAGTCGTTATCATTATCATATATCATTATAAAATTACATGTCAGCATACTACTACATATTAGTAGATAAAGCTGATATCCTATAAACTACTAATATGAAACAGATCACTAGTACTCAAAGGCACAGAGTAATAGCCCGTATTATGCACATTATTATGCCATATATATATATATATTCTCTTAATAAGGCTTAGCACTCAGATGGTGACATAAAAATGGTGCTACATCAAGTGAATCAAGTCGCCCAAAACTAACAAATTAAATGAATTTGCAAAACATTTCACCAATATCAACGTGGATATCTATGAAGTAAAAATTGGTCTAATTAGCTCACGCTCTTATAACAGTTTTAAATTAGAGTCAAAATTCGATTTCGGTCTTGTAATTTTTTCACTATTTTTATCCACTTCGTCACAACACCATCAACAGTGTATGATGAAAACAGCACAAGTATACCATTACATAATTTCCTAAAACTCTCTGTTATTTTTCTAGAAAATACAATACTGACGAGTACGTCATAACGTAATAAAACTAGTCACAACTTGGCAATGTAAGTTCTAACATGAACTAATTGAGCATCTCTAGTAACCATGTTAACTACATAAACAACAAGTTCTAGAAGCAGAAGCTTTAGTCAGTTTTGATTTACAACAGCTCCATAAACAGAACGATCACAAACGGATGAATACTATCAATATCAAAAATAAGATCACTTTCATTTCTACAAGTAAAAAGCACCTTCTGAGAGGACTTGGATACATCAATAGCGTACCAGTAAATCTTAATCTTGATCTAATTATCCTTTTATACAGCATGCAAGCTAATTTATATTACAATACAAAATAACTTACTATGCTGAGCCGATAGCATGGTAGAAAAGTGGTGGAGAGTTAACATGAAGTTTTTGCCCTGTCACAGACATACTTTTGAGACAAAAAACTGGTGCTAAGTTTGACTTTATTGTACCAACTTACTACAGATATGCATGCATTTGCTATACAATCTTAACAAGGTCCACAGATACGTGTACACGTGTAATTACCATGATTAATAAAATAAAGTAAATTACAGGCACAGAATAATAGCTTAAACTAAACATAAATATTCTATAACTGTGATAGTGAGATCGCTTTATAATAAATTTACCTATAAATTAATAAGAATAAATAGTTCACAATTAATCTCTTCCTAGTGTTAAATGTCAGGTCCAACGTACATATTCCAATCACAGCCTTCAACCTCTATCAGAGATTAGCCTTCCATCGAACAGAATCATTTGTTTTTCAATTCAACCTTTTTATTTGTATTCCATGTCATAATAAACAACAAATACAGCAAATTTAACTAGATACTAAACAAATAACCAGGAAGACGGTTACCACAAAAGAGCCTAAGCTCTGTGAGGTAAT
The DNA here is from genome assembly GCA_905160935.1 of Enchytraeus crypticus. Classification (NCBI taxonomy): domain Eukaryota; kingdom Metazoa; phylum Annelida; class Clitellata; order Enchytraeida; family Enchytraeidae; genus Enchytraeus; species Enchytraeus crypticus. The sequence continues at coordinate 740,570 of CAJHZI010000452.1, read as the reverse complement.
ACAGTAACTAGCAAATTGATAGATTGACAGTTTTGTCACGACAAAGCTACATCACTCCGCGAGTTTAGACTTCCACCTTGAAAAGCTTTGGTTTCAGAGGGGATTTTACATTTTTCTAAACTACATTCCTCAAGCATAAGGCCAAACCATGGTTTAATAATGGTATATTCTTCATTTATTTCATAAATATTCTGACTAAAAGGTCTAAGATGGGCCTCGAAGCAATAGGAATAAATACCTTGGACCTGATAGTATAGGCACAATAGTATAAAAGATTTATATTTTTGGAAATTATACAATATATTAAAATATATTAAACATATGCATGTTTAATACATAATATACAATGTATATACATTGCATACATCAATGGAGGAATACTATAGGTAGCTACAAGCCAAACAATCTAATCAAGCAAGAGACTAGAAAAAGCTACTTCCTTGCAGAAACATCTACATTCAATATATGCACGAGTTAGTAATCATCTAACATTCGAACAAAGATAATTTCTACCAATCACTGCATTAACACAAAAGCTAAGTGTTAAAGTGAAAAGAAAATCTGTGAAACAGAAGAAATTATAACATTACACATGTACATTCATATACCAGTATGTATTTTTAAGGGTATACAGATAACCGTTAAAATTCTTGTTTTCATTATTTTCCATTAGTCATTCGCCAGTATATTCTAAAATATCATTTAAAACTTTCTACGATAAAAAAAACAGAATATCTAGGAATTATAATTAGGAAACTAGATCACAATGATTGTGATCCAAGTAAGCGTTTTGTGCTTTGACATCTTTAACCCACATTTGTACAACAATACAAAACCTGAACATGTTATATCACAGATATTGCATTATTTACAATGTCTCGCCGAAACGTACGAACTTTAAATCTTCATAACAATAACTAGCACTCAACTGGCTACAAAACCTAAATCATCTGAAAAATTCTCTATTCGTGTATACATTTACAGATCAGAAAAATGCAACAAAGACTTCTAAAGCCCGTTTCAGTATCAATGGCGGACACTAGCAACAAACCTCATCCAATGTGAGTCGATTCGCAGAGAACAGTGTTACCATTAATCGTCTCGCGCTGACGATGATCAGAGTGGCTAATAAGATAGAATTACTAGCGAAGAATTAAAGTTAATGCCGGTGGCTTGCGTCTTATCCGATTGATCGGCAACCTGATCATGACTGCAGGACGATAAGTGGTAGCACTGTTCTCCACTGATCCGTTGGAATCAGATGACATTTGTGTGCGATAACTGACAGATGAAGTGGTAGCACTATTTTCCACTGATCCGTTGGTATCAGATGACACTTGTGTGCAATGTCTGAGAGATGAAATGGCAACACTACTTTCCACTGATCCATTGGAATCAGAAGACACTTCTGTACGATGTCTGAGAGATGAAGTGATAACGCTGTTTTCCACTGATCCATTAGAATCAGATGACACTTGTGTGTGATAACTGAGAGATGAAGTGGTAACACTATTCTCCACTGGTCCACTTGCATCCGACTTTTGTGTGCGACAACTGACAGATGGACTGTCCGACACAGCGTTTGAAATGTCTGAATCTGAACAGAGAGATTCTCGACGATCAGGAGACGACGCTACCGAGCTCACAGGTGAATAGGTGTTACGACGAATGGGAGACAAGATGGCGGAATTCACCGATGAATAGGATTCATGATGCGGAGACATCACTGGAGAACTCTCAGGTAAATAAGAAATATGAGGATCACGTGACGTCACAGGCAGATAAGGATTATGAGGATCAGACGACGTCACAGGTATATAAGGATTCTGAGGATCAGGTGACGTCACTGGCAGATAAGGATTATGAGGATCAGGTGACGTCACTGGTAGATAAGGATTATGAGGATCAGGTGACGTCACTGGTAGATAAGGATTATGAGGATCAGGTGACGTCACTGGTAGATAAGGATTATGAGGATCAGGTGATGTCACTGGAGAACTCACCGGTGAATAGAATCTATGAAGAGTAGGACAAGTCACTGGGGAGCTCACAGGTGAATATGAGTTTCGATGAATTGGAGACATGACAGCATTCACAGCTGGATAAGAGTTGTGATGAATTGAAGACATCATGGCAGAATTCACAGCTGAATATGAGTTTTCATGATTTGGAAACATCACAGCACCATTCAGAGCAGAATAAGAGTTTTGATGAATTGAAGACATCACAGTTGAATTCACAGTTGAACTAGAGTTTTGATGAATTGGAGACATCAAGGAAGAATAATTCAGAGCTGTACTAGAGTTTTGATGAATTGGAGCCATCAAGGAAGAATAATTCAGAGCTGAACTAGAGTTTTGATGAATTGGAGACATCAAGGCGGAATAATTCATAGCTGAACTAGAGTTTTGATGAATTGGAGACATCACAGTTGAATTCACAGCTGAACTAGAGTTTTGATGAATTGGAGACATCAAGGCAGAATAATTCACAGCTGAACTAGAGTTTTGATGAATTGGAGACATCAAGGCAGAATAATTTACAGCTGAATAGGAGTTGTGATGAATTGGAGACATCACGGCTGAATTCACAGCTGAATAAGAGTTATGAGGAGCAGGAGACATCACGGCAGAATTCAATGGTGAAGAGTCAAACTAAAACACAAAACATCCAATAAAAGAAGCAGTGAAATCAATCGTTGACATATTACATAAATATATAACTATAATAACAACATACAAATGTATGAAGTCTGGTCCTCCTTCAGATTTCATTTCGCTCCCGCGATAAACAGCTTGTTTACAATTTCAATCTTTCTTTTTCTGAAGTGTAACTGCTTAGCTGACCTTTTCTTCTTTGTTATTGGCACCAATTAAGTTTTACTTTGATTAATTCTCAATCCAACCTTTCCACTTTCTTCAGTCATTGCCTTCAATAGCTCCATTACTATTCATACCGTCTTCGCAATAAATCAGGCATGATCAGCATATTCAACATCTCCTGTAGGTTTAGATTTTCTTCCCAAATGAAGTAATTTTTCCAGACGCCTCATTGTGAAGTCCAGTACCATTATGAGCAGGGTTGGAGACAGGTAGCATCCTTGCCAGAGCCCCATTCCTATTTTGAACCACCCAGTTTCTTCTCCATGCAATCGAATGCATATTGATATTTTGCTGTATAATTTCCTAATATCTTTTACTGTACAAATTCTTTATTCCTTAAAAATACAAATTTCTAAGTTCACATTAAGCTATCAAACATCAACAGTAACAATACAAAGTAACAATAACAATAACTACAAATATACACATAGCTTACAATTTATTAGCACTACTGGAGTTTACTCCTTTACAAACTTATGAAAGATCTAAACACATGATTTTAACTAGAGCATTTCCTATACACTAACCCTGGCAACAATCATCTTGAGGTAGAAAGCCTCGTCGAGTTCCAGTGATTGTATCTGATCCCTCAGTTCAACAGCCTTCCACTGCAGAGTAGACTGTCGTCTCTGTTAAATAAACAAACGCTTGTCGTCATCATCATCATCATTTCCCTTGAATCGCAGTTCAACTAGGGTTAGAATGTCTTAATAGCGTATGGATAACGTCAGGAAAATTTTAAATGACAGATCCTGAGATGAATTGAACTCTCGTCGGTTCGAATCCCAGCCGCGCTGATTTGAGAATAAAATCTCGGACATTCACTGGGCTGGTTATACAGAAAATGGACTAAATTGCCTACAGGTTTAAACATGTGGTAGTAAAAGTGATAGATATCAACATAGTTGATCATTTCACTATAATGAGTGCTTTTTTGGTCGGGATTAGAAAATTTCTTGTACTCACCAACTTCTATTTACATCAACCGAATGCCCTTTTTAACGTTGGTTGGGAAGAAACGCTTGTACTATTCGTGTTGTATATTATAATTCTGCATTAGATAATATGTAACAAATACTGTTCATAGTAAAAGTTCAGTTAGCTCGCAAAGGCTGAATTACAAATGAACTATAAATGCACACACAGCAGATAGATTGTAAAGGATTAAAGAAATATTAAAGCATATAATATATGCTTTAATATTACTATATTAATATGTAGTCGCCTAAAAGGTAAACTTGTTACAAGTATTTGACTAATATAATAATATTAATTAATTATTAACTAATAATTTTACTGGTATGATAATATTTCAAGTATAACAAAATAAAAGAGTAGTATTTAATATGTATTCACCTAAAAGGCATACTTGTTATAATTACTTGTTACACTTGCTACAGCTGGAGCCAGTGGAGATGTCGGAAAGATATTCGACCGTGGATCAGCATGTGCTGGGTTTAAATCCTGAGCTTGCCCAACACTGACATCACTGTTGAGTGAGGAAACTGACGTTAAAATTAGCTTTTAGCTTTAATTGCACAATATTGCCTAGCAATCCTCTAGCAAAGGAAGACTAGTTTATATTAGTTGAGAAGTTATTTGAAGTAAGCATACAAACCAATTCATTTTGTATTTCGGTTCTGATAACATCAGCGTATGAATTAGATTTCATCATATCCATCATTGCCTGATACTGCTGCTTAAAACCATCTGTACAACATTTTTAATATAACAATAGAAATTATTCAGATATCTATTATTAAATTAATAAAAATAATGTATTGATATCTGTTAGATCAATATTACTTCCTTCTTCATCAATTGCTGTCTTTCCATTCAGAATCTGTCTATCGCTCTCTCTCTCGCTCTCCCTCCCACGTCTTGGATCCCAGTTCAATTAGAGTCAGGAATGTTTGCTATTAAGACTTTACAATAAATTTGCACTTCTCTGCAGCCAATCACAAATGTTTATACAATAAATACACAGAGAAAATCAGAGCACAACAACGGACACTCACCCAACAAAAGTTGCAATTCAGGAGCAGTATCGTCTGCTCTTTCACTACAACCAGGTGCGACCTCTTTCGTAATATTTGTATTATCTCCAGTCGTTCCAGACACAGTGTCCCCTGCAACTGAACTCATTTCGACATCAGTCGGGTTTGAGGCCATCAGAAATTCTTGCGATTTTCTAGCACAGACAGACTTTACGTTCATCTTCCCGACAACTCTGGACGAAAGAGTATATCTCGCTCTAGCAGCATCAGGTGATTCATCAGAGCTCTCGCTCAGTCGTTCAGAACAACCCAATAGCATGGCCATATTCTGTTCATCTTCCACCACATCATCAACTACATCATCAACTGCATCATCAACAGCATCACTCATACAACACTCCTGACTAGTGGGCGAAGACGCCATTAAAGTTCCGTCACTCATCGGGGACTCTGATCCCGCAAGACGACGAAGCACCGGAATCTTAGGCGGAAAAGAGAACTGCTTCAAGCAGTCGTTCATCGTTTTGTCGTTAAACGCTTCGGTTGTATTGTAGCCCTCACGCGAGGTTATATAGACAATCTGTCGGTGAAAGAAATCCAGGTCGTCGATGACAGATGGCGCTATTTTTGATTTTGTCTTAGGCTGTAATGTAGGCATCTCTTTGTCGGCAAAATTTAGGACTCTGGCAGCTGTGAGACTGGAGTTCTTCCGCGTCCTACTTCGCTTCCGGTGAAGATTTTCCTTGGAGTCATTCAGGCCCTTACGCTGTGCATTAAATAGTAGCATATGCATTACACAGCTTTCATTAACAATTCATTTATTCATCATCATCATAATCCTCCCTTGAATCCCAGTTTAACTAGGGTCGGAATACGAATAGACAATTTATTTATAAATTTTATTAATTATTAACGACATCTTAGTTCATTTAAATTTCTGTAGCAATATCTGGAGCCTAGGCGCTCACCAACCGAATGAATGCCTTTTCTGACGTTGGTATGGATCTTAGTGCTTTAGTCGCCTTCTACGACACGTGTAGTCACCGGTTGGTCAATTCTTTGAACAACCCGGATACAGCGAATGGAAAAGTCTCAAATAGGAAATTGACTGATGATATGATGCAGGACAGAGAGGATTTGAGACAGTCAATTCATATCCCGACATTAATTAAACTGGGATTCAAGGGAAGATGATGATGATGATGATTAACGATATCTTAATTCAACAGATACATTAGAAAACAACTCTTTCCTTAAAATAAGAGCTAGAAATGAAAAATGTTTACAAATATCCATGGTCTCGTTTAAAGGAGACTCGTTCTGAATAAAATTATGACAAACCAAACGTCACTACTGATTCTAACTCAGTTCCCAGGCTCCTTCATTACATAATTATCATTATTGATAATCACAATTATCAATTTTAATGTACTGATATTAATCCTCTCCCTTGAAGTTCACCAGCATCAGTCATAATGCTATACAATCATAAACCAGACACTTGATAAATTGTAAATTACTAACCCATAACCTTCTGTTTATAAATTTTCTAAAGATGAAGAGACATCTAGCGATTTTCTAATTCTACCAATTATTCGCTCGAATCTGAACGAAAATCAAGACCTTCGATAAAATTAATCAAACACAAACAGCCTGATGCGAAAACCAATAAGCTAAGTTGATTTATAAATAGAAACGCTTATGCCAGGAAAATGAAATTTAGATAATAATTTATTGCAAATACTATATCTTACTTTGTTTGCTCTTTTCATTTTGACTTCTTTAACGCTCTTGAACGTAATAGGATCAGCTTCCTAAATAACATAAGACTTTATTTAACTAAGTGTCGATAAAATTAATATATAAAAGCATTTAAAAAAGTACAGTAACTGTTAACAAATATTTACAACAAAAGATTATGTTACTCTTCTACAGTATAACTTGTACAATCATCATCATCGTCATCTTCCCTTAAATCCCAGTTTAACCAGGTCGGGATACGAATAGACTTATGTATCCATAACTTGTACAATAAAGTTTAAAAAAAATATATCACTATGTTCATAATGCTTCTGTATAAAACTTCTACTATATAGTCTTAAAAAGCTTCTACAATATAATTAAACATGTACAATATAATTTTCAACAATTATTCACAATGTTTGAATGCTGAATTAATACTGACAAACTTACAGTTGCGAATAGGAAAATGAAAACTTCATTTAAAATTAATTAATAAGTCAGTAAAAATAAATACAGATACAAGGTTTTTAGGGCTTTGAAAATCGAGAGCTACAAAAATCAAAAATCAAGTTTAACGTCAGTTTCCTGTTCAATAGCATGTCAGTGACGGAGAAAGCACTAACTAGATTGGAAACGTACATGTACACCTACTGATCCGCTGCCAACAACTTACCAGCAAACCACCCGCTCAGCCCAACACTACTAAATTCATTAATATCTTACACCTCCCAAAAAAGGCATTAAAAGGATAATAATCTTACAAACCTTTAATTTCAGAGTCTTCTGCTTCTCAAAGTATGCTTCCAGCTGCAAATAATAATCAACAAGAAATCAATAAACTTGTCATAAAATACAAAGATCAACCGAAAAGAATAAGCTCAACCTATTACTCGCTTTGCAAAAGCAAGAAACTAAAGATTCAGATTAAATTTAGCAGATGACACCAAAGTTAAATAATTATATCAATGCATGCATGAGTCCATACTTGCAGCATAAAACCGCTAGCATCTGTCTAGATATTATCACGATAAAACCGCTAGCATCTGTTAGATATTATCACGATAAAAACTCTAGCATCTGTCTAGATATGATCACGATAAAAACGCTAGCATCTGTCTAGATATGATCACGATAAAAACTCTAGCATCTGTCTCGATATGATCACGATAAAAACTCTAGCATCTGTCTAGATATGATCACGATAAAAACGCTAGCATCTGTCTAGATATGATCACGATAAAAACTCTAGCGTCTGTCTAGATACGATCACGATAAAAACGCTAGCATCTGTCTAGATATGATCACGATAAAAACTCTAACATCTGTCTAGATATGATCACGATAAAAACGCTAGCATCTGTCTAAATATGATCACGATAAAAACTCTAGCATCTGTCTAGATATGATCACGATATCACCTACAGATAAAAAAACTGAACGTTAAATTAGTCAGTATCGCTCAGGAGAGTGAGAGGACTCACGGAGGTCCGGTCTATGACATGCAGGTAGTAGTTGACACACTTCCCAGTCCACGACACAGGACCTCTCAGTGGAGACAGCTCCGTCACTGACATCATCGCTCCGATATCTGAAAACACGCGAACAATGGCGTAACAGCAGCTCCACAACAACACCATAACAGCAGCTCCACAACAACACCATAACAGCAGCTCCACAACAACACCGTAACAGCAGCTCCACAACAACAGCGTAACAGCAGCTCCACACAATATTAGCCTGAATCAATATTATAATGTACTGGTTTTAAATTACAAAATGACACGTTGTGTCCAGGTTGTTTGAAGAATTGACCAACCGATGACAACACGTGTCGTGGAAGGCGACTAAAGCACTAAGATCCACGCCAGCGCCAGAAACGGCATTCGGTTGGTGAGCGCCTAGACTCCAAAAATTGCTACAAAAATTTAAACGAATGGAAAAGTCTCAAATAGAGGATTGACTGAAGGATGATATGATGTAGGACAGAGAGGATTTGAGACAGTCTATTCGTATCCCAACCCAAGTTGAACTGGGATTCAAAGGAAGATGATAAAATTATAAAATGACGAGAAGCAAAGTGTCTAGAGTGATGCTATGCTTGAGATGGTGGGATCGACTCTGAAGGTGGAAGCCTTTCGCAGGATTAACCATTCAAAGGATGAAGCGGTAAGCCATGAACTCTAAGTCGCTATCACAAGGATATGTGCGTCACTCCATCTCCAACAATCAACGACCCTCTGATTCATTTATTCATTATTGAAATGATTTTAAAGTGAATTTTTAGAACAAGTATAATACTAATCTTCAGTTGAAAGCAAAATCGAATGCTCCACTAGAAATATCAACAACAAGTGATACTAATGATTCAAAGCCAAGCCAAAGCCAAGTTGGTATTATCGACAGCATGTAAATACCAATGTTTTGAATTAATTGTTATAATATTCACATTGAAAGCTACAAAAATGGGCATTATATGATATATCTACGTAGACACTTACCACCCAGATTTCTTCCGGTAATTGTGAAATTCAATGGACAGAATGTTTTAGACGACACTATGCGAGCTCCCTCTTTCATATTGGCAAACCTTAGCTTCAGCTACAATAAACATGACACCAGTATTAATAGTACTAATAATAATAAAGGTTTAACGTCCGTTTCCTCATATAAGGATGATGTCAGGGACGTCATCGTATACTTATTGTGTAAGAGATAATAAAATACATCAGTATAATTTCCAGGACATTCTAACATACAGTCATACAGTCAACATAACTGGCATTAAATGCTACTGGAAAACCCAAGTCGTGCGATAACTTTATTTGTAATTAATAAGATTACCATTTATACAAATCTGTCGATCCTGTGATATTCTTTCTGTAAGGATCTATAAATCACATCAAGAAATCAGCGACAAAAACTTTTGCTCCGCTTCAGACGTGTATTGAAAATAAAAACATGAGAATAAAACAATAACTATGATACTAGGCTCTATGCAAAAACAGCCAGAATTTAATGTCCATTTCATATCTTTAATGTACATCAGTGACGGAAGAGTAGCAGACTGTCAGTGATCTATAGGGGGGATTCTGTACATATTCACCAAGTCAGTCCCATCAAAAGAGCTAAAAATATTCTACGCTATATATCGTCAGTCAGTATATAATGATCACAACATCAATCAATTAACATAGTTTAGTATGCTAATATTTGTCCCGACTTCTCAGTCAAGATGATGGCAGAGAGAACGCAATCATTTTGATGACACATATGGGCCCTCAAACTATTCCGCACAAAACTACTAGTCTACGCAGTAAACAATAAATACAAAAAGAAACAAGTTAATCAGAAACAATTAACAAATTATTATCTACTACGTTTGGTTGCATACAAAAATTCAAAACAATTTAAAAGAATGTAAAAGTTTGAAATGGGGGATTGACTGATGATATGATGTAGGACAGAGAGGATTTGAGACAGACTATTGGTATCCCGACCCTAGTTAAACTGGGACTCAAGGGAAGATTATGATGATGATGATGATGTTTGGCTGTATACAGCTAAGGCAGGAGCTGTTCAGTAAATTACCTGGTGGTCAACGTTCGGCCCGAATGCAAAGTTATTGACGAATATGACAGTGGCGCCGTTGATGAGCTCCTCGTACTTGTGGTCGAGGAAGTTTCCTTTCTCCAGTCGATAAGGTCCGCACGTCTTCCCGTAGAACTTCAGCCACCGCTCAAATTCCTCCACCATTCCCTACAGTGGCACAAAGTTAAATTTTAATCCAACCCTAATCTATCATCTAAACCCTTCACATCAGCCACACTCCCTAACTAAACCCCTCCCCTCCCGCCTACATTTTTCTCACAACTACTCTAGATCCCCACTCCTCATCATAGCCTTATCCCTCATCTTCCCCTACTAAACCTACTTATTGAGAACTTCGTTATAGACTATGTTGACAAATTTTAAGTTGAATTTTTTACTTCTATAGCTCAAACAACAACTCAACCTCTCACCTAAAGCCAACTTTATAAGTAGTCTAATCTCTTGAAGAGCTATCACAGACAGCCCAGCGTCACGAGCAAGTCCTCCAATAGCGGAAGAGATTACAAATTAAACAGTTTAACAGTTTAACGTTGTCACTGATATTTAACAGAAGCGAATCTGTACAAACCGTAGAATAACGAGCCGGCCACTCTGCCTTCTCAATACCCAGACATGAGCTGCACTGTGTGGCAGCGGCAACCTGTAGGACTACCTGACCCACTCCTATCAACACAACAACAACAACAACAGTTAGGAGTGGTAACACTGTGTGGCAGCAGCTACCTGTAGAACTACCTGACCCACCCCTATCAGCACAACAACAACACCAGTTAGGAGTGGTAACACTGTGTGGCAGCAGCTACCTGTAGGACTACTTGACCCACCCCTATCAACACAACAACAACAACAACAACAACAGTTAGGAGTGGTAGCACTATGTGGCAGCAGCTACCTGTAGAACTACCTGACCCACCTCTATCAGCAAAACAACAACAACAACAGTTAGGAGTGGTAGCACTGTGTGGCAGCAGCTACCTGTAGGACTACTTGACCCACCCCTATCAACACAACAACAACAACAACAACAACAACAGTTAGGAGTGGTAACAGTGTGGCAGCAGCTACCTGTAGGACTACTTGACCCACCCCTATCAACACAACAACAACAACAACAAAAACAGTTAGGAGTGGTAGCACTGTGTGGCAGCAGCTACCTGTAGAACTCTTTAATCAATAAACGACTTATTCTGAGATCAAAATCAATCATTCAAAGTCTTTTGTTCATTTTTCAATAGCATATAAATCTAATGATGATGACAATGCTAATTATTACCATTTGTATAATTTGTTTATACAAATGGTAATAATTATTATTCTGCGAAATACTGCTAGAACGTGTGGTACAGAACTAATATCTACAGAAGTACCTGCTTACACATATCACTTCCTAGATCAACAACTCTATCAAAGCTTATACAGATAGATTATATCTAGAGCAGTTCTAGCTTACACATACCACTTCCTAGATCGATGAATCTATCAGCCTTTGAGAAGTTGATGATGTTGATCATTTGCTCCACAAGTTCAAAGCTTGTTTCCCCATATACCTGACAACAATCATCAGCAACAAATCCCTTTAAAGTAAAAGTAAACATGCATTATAGTGAAATGATCAACTGTGTTGATATCTATCACTTTTATTACCACATGTTTAAACCGTTAGGCAATTTAGACCATTTTCCGTGTAACCAGCCCAGTGAATGTCCGAGATTTCTCTCAGATCAGCGCGTCTGGGATTCGAACCCACGAGGGTTCAATTCACCTCAGGATTTGTCATTTAAAACTTCATGACGTTACCCCTACGCTATTAAGACACTCCTTTCTTATTACATCATGACAAATCATATGCATATTATACATTCCCGACGAGATCATGTCAAACACAACATGTCATATAAATTTTATTTTCCAAGGAAATGAAAACTGACTTTTCAGAACATCTAAAGAGTGGAGAAGAGAAAAACAAGATAATTTCAACGGAGGGAGAGAGAGGGAGAGAAAGAGAGAAAGAGGGAAAGGGAGAGAATGAGAAAGAGATAACTACTAGAAGAAACAACTATTCAGTGATAAATATATTTATGATATTCACAAAAAGACTTTCACATAAAATCAACCAGACTTTGAAAAGTTGATGATGTTGATCAAGATGAGAAGTTGATGATGTTGACGTCCCTGACATTGCCATTTGGCGGGGAACCGGACGTTAAATTCGTATTGATTGAATATTGATAATATGATAAAATAAATAAATTATTGTGTCTCCTCTTCTGTCCCCCACAGAAGGCTAACGGGAAGTGAATCTTTCAAAACATCAGTAGGAATACATCATGTATTGCTTGCAAGGCAACGGTAATAAAGTGTCTAGGCACAGAACAAATCACGTAATTTTACTTCCCATACTTTCAGACAGGGCTTCCTGAAATTGGTTTCTAGAAACCAAAATAGAGATAGAAAGAGAGATAGCAAGATAGAGAGAGAGCGTGAGAGAGAGAGACAGAGAAAAAGATAGATACAGAGACAAAGATAGACAGAGAAGGTGAGAGACAGAGAACCGCAATGATCTAGACACACATGAGGTTCAAGGCAGACATACCTCAGGAGAGAACGGTTCGTACTGGTTAAGTTTGTCAGGATCGACGACAGCTCTATTATAGCACTGCTGCAGTATGTGCTTGAGTAGAGGCACTGACGGTCTACGACCTTCACCTTGATTAACATCAAGCTCCGCTTCATCATCTCTCCTGTTAGAGTCTCCAGAATTCTATAAAACATCAAAATAGTTTCAGGTACAACACAAAATTGTTACAAGAGATAATTGCCTGCATAATCTTAACAGTTTCAGCCACTTAGCCAAACGTCCAAAAAAAGAAAAAACTTAGAAAAAGCACAGAACCTTTCCAATATGTGCTTTAATACATGGAACTCTAATTAAACATCTTCCTTTTTATCATCATCATCTTCATCGTCATGAACATCATCATCAACATCATTCATCATCATCTTCTTCTTCGCTTGAATCCACGTTTAGCTCAGGTCGGGATATGAACAGACTTTCTCTACTCCTCTATAGATGTGAGGTGAAAAACTTTTCACTTTCTTTTAGAAAATCGTGTAGCAATTTCAGGAGACTATGCGCTCACCAACATGCCCCTTCTGACGCTGGTTTGGGTCTTAGTGCTTTGTGGTTTTTAAGGCACGAGCAGTATACGATTGATCTACTCTGCAACAACTCGGACCCAGACTCCAAGTATCCCCTCAAAACTCTAATTATATATGTATGAATAATTTCTATACTTAAAAGACACTAGTTTATTTATTCTTCAGATCTATTGCACTAATAAGAAACAACTCACTCAACCCAACTGAAAATCCGTTAAACACTTGACTTCAACTGACGACATTTTTACAAATATTTAATTTATAACATTTAGTAAGCACAACTTACAAAATATCACAAATCAATTTAATGCTAATCAACTATGATTTTAACTTTATTTTAACTTTTATTTATCTGCATCATCTATTTTCATTTCTTAAACGATTGCAACAAGAGCTGACCATATATCGACAAATCCATGGAGCCTACAATGCACTCTCCACACAAAGAATCGTCTTTAATATAACATCCAGAAGTATTTCAGCAACTGATGCTAATAAATACCCTCATGAGTTAACAAAAGATTCTAACCAATGATCACATCGGTTAAGTACTAACAACCATCTTCAAAGCTTGACACTCTTAAGAAGAGAAAACCTATATTCATGAGCCAGCTGAGTGAGAGAGAGAGAGAGAGAGAGAGAGAGAGAGAGAGAGAGAGAGAGAGAAAGAAAGAACGAGAGAGAGAGAGAGAGAGAGAGAGGAAATAAAAGGAGAGAGAGAGACAATGAGAAAGCGAAAATTTCAATAGTACAATACATTTAAATATATCAACATATAATTTGTCAGATAATACGTAAAAGCCACTGTGCCAGCCAGCATATACAAGGCGTTAACAATACACAAGCAGGGAAAGTATTTGAACATGGGTCAGTTACCAGTGATTAAAGCCTGCCCCCACTCACCATCGATAACTCTGATGGGAGAAGAGTCTGACAAGATTTAGCGGGGGAGAGATCCGAAACATTTGTGAGAATCAAAATATTTAAAAGGTAGCAACTCCAACATTACACCACCCTATCGATATGTCACAGTAATAATTTAAAAACCTACAGAATGGTACTATAGAATATTAACCTATAAACCTATAAACATTTATCTCTCTCTCTATCTCTCCTTATAGAATAGTACTCAAACATGTAAGTATTACTGAAACAAAACACGTAAGATTTCATTGAGCCGTACGAAAGTCTGCCAGTAAAGCGACAAAAACAATTTGGTATTTACCAGTGAGGCATAAAATACCATTTTCTGTGAATAAAATTAAAAGCCAATTGACTTTTGTAACACGAGACACGTATATTTTATCAAATTCTTCAGGAAAAAGAAATTACCCCCGACCAACAGTCACTGCGGGGATACGACCCCCTATACCCCCCTCAAATCTCCGCAAATGGCTATCAAGGTATATAATGACCCTCAAGGGTTTCCATTTTACTACAATAGAAGAGGTAACATTACAGTAAGCAGTGCGTTAGTGTTACATTAACCCACGGAATATCTGCTGAACCATTTATTCGCTAATTTATTAGAAATTTGAAATTATCAAGTGCATACGCAATTTAGATGTCTTAACATCACTTATCCCTCTATAAGGAAACGTAAATCCACATTAATGATTCCTAAAACACAGTAGATCATCATAAAAAAGCAAATATCCAAGCTTTCACTCTGAATAAATGAGAACAGAAAGCATCATAAGCATAATAGTTACATCCCATTAACAAGAACTTGTGTCTATGATATTTTCAGTCTTGAAAATATCATAAAGTTTTCGGTTGCCTTTTGGATATCAAATCACACAGAAAAACACTGCTCTTTGGTATTCCTATATAACATATACATGTACAGTTGTACACTGTATCTATATATTATACATGTCTATATATCTTATATTACATATATATATATATATATATATATATATATATATATATATATATATATATATATATATCTATATATATATAATATATATCTATATATTATAGATATATATATATATATATATATATATCTATATCTATATAGATATATAAAATAATAAATAAAGGTTTAACGTCCGTTTCCTCATCCAGGGATGATGTCAGGGACGTCCCCAACAGCACATATCACTACAGATCAATTCACCCAGACCAATCTGCGAAAGAAATGTGCTGAGGAGAAGTAAGGTCATAAACGAAAGCCAGTCCGGTGATCAAAAAATGGTCAAGGTAGATTGATTATGTCTATGGTGGAAAAAGGTAAGTTTTAAGCTTGCTAGAGAATGTTGAAAGAGAAAAACAAGAGCGAAGATTAGCAGGTAAAGAGTTCCAGATTGTGGGTGCTGCGTAAGAAAATGAACGTCTGCCCAATGACGTGAGAATATTTGGAACTGAGAGAAGATTGGCATCGGTGGAGCGAAGTGTACGTGAGGGGCGATAGGGAAGAAGAATTTCAGATAAGTAAGAAAGCTTGCCAAATCGCAGAGTTTTGAAAGTTAATAGAGCTATTTTATATTTTATGCGTTGATTAACAGGGAGCCAGTGAAAACTGCGTAGAAGAGAAAGAGAGCGAAATTGAAGTCGAGAGGACTTACAAACAACACGTACAAGAGAATTTTGGACGTGCTGCAAACGATTGAGAGAAGAAGTAGGCAACCCATATATATATATATATATATATATATATATATATATATACATATACATACATGTATATAAACAAAACACTCACCCTCTGACGTTGTTGTTGTTGTTGGCCGCCTTTGCTTCGAGCCCGAATGTAACCGCTGACAGCTTTATTGTATTCGTCGCACAGATTCTTTAGGCTCTCGTAACTAAACAAATAAAAAACAATGCAAAACACATTGGACACTTGAAAACTAAGCACTTGTATCTATGAAGATATAAAATAGAGCAGAATTTAGTGGCCACCAGATATTAGAGGTATAGAACAAATACTCCCACTCTATCTCTACTTTTCTCTCTCTCTTTCTTTTATCTCTATCTCTCTCTCTCTCTCACTATTTCTCTCTCTCTCTCTCTCTCTCTCTCTCTCTCTCTCTCTCTCGCTAGTATTCAAGAATATCCCTAACAACATTATTCCAGTTATAATTAGAAGAGAAGTCAGGGTTAAGGAAATACGATTTACGTCATCGTTTAGCTTCAACATTTGAGATTCACATCAACAGTGTTGTTGACGTCGCAGGTAATTTGAGGAGAGAAACCTGCGTCCTGAGAGAGAGAGAGAGAGAGAGAGAGAGAGAGAGAGAGAGAGAGAGAGAGACAGAGACTTGTAGACAGGCTGACAGACAGAGAGGAAATGGGAAAGAGGAAGTGCGAGATAGAAACTATGTTTACTTCAATACTACACACCAAATGAAAAATACTGTCAATACACATGCACACACACACACGCAAGGCTGTAATTGCAAGTCCTTGCAATGCATCTATTTTGACCACTTTGGAGTTTTGTACAATAACTGAAAATTGAAAATTTGCTTCTTACAATCTCACAGGTCAAATTGTGTTGCCAAGTGTATAGCATCATTAAGTGTAGGTGTACGATTTTGATGTGTGTATGTATATGTATGTCTAGGTGTACGATATTTATATATGATCATAGAATACCTGATTATAGAATACCTATAATACCTGGTATGAATATGTACGTCTAGGTGTACGGTACTATTTATATATGATTATAGAATACCTGATTATAGAATATAATGTATATATACAGAGGTGTACGGTATTTATATATGATTAAAGAATACCTAGAATACCTGCTATGTATAATATATATAAGATTATATCATACCTCGTGTAGACTCTATCAGTGTCCAAAGCCTCCTCAAACAACACTGATAACTCCTCTCTATCTTCACAGACAAACCTATAAAAACACATTATAGAAATAATCAAATAAATACCTCTGTAAAATCAAAATAAATTTAATCAAATTAAACAAATAAAATTACAATCATTTACAAATTGCAATCATCAAATTGCAATCATTGTTGGTCTAAAATAAGCAATAATTCTCAACATTGTATCTACAAGCTTGGACTTCTATATTCATCAGGATAAAAGCGGCATAGGCGTATAAACATAAATCATTTTACTTAATTAGCCCAATTATACTTAGAAATCTCTTAACACAGTCTACAGGTAGTCAATATGTACGTAAACATTCCGCACATCAAAGCAGTGCCCGAGGAATGCATTACAATATCAATGTCATACATTACTAAACAAAGGTGTCAACTGCATTTCCTGCCTCACCATCATTGCTGCAGAATATATACCGACCACTAATGTCAACGCTAAATCAAGTTCTAACTGAAAAAACGAACACATGGATTGGAGCTTTGTTAGAAGTTTTATCGAAGCTGATATAAAAGCATCGGAGCTCGAAAAAATACACTTTAAAAGTTCTTAGTTGTAAGCTTTTGCAAAGAGAAAGATACGACAAAGAGATGTAGAGATATTTCAGAACGTAGGTTTCTATAAACAAGCAGATCATGGCAGGAAAGTAATGAGTCAATCTACAATAGATTTCTATTACTGATATATTATATCAGTAATAGAAATCTATTGTAGATTGAATGGGTGAAAGACGTAAGCAGTTACGGCTATTGGTCGTTTATTCAAAAGGAACTATACAGACGCTCAAATAGTCCAACCCTGTCGACGTAATTATTTTAAATAATTTAAACATTCAAAATATTTAAACAACAATGCACTTCAAGTCGCACCACAGTTTACTGCACATGTAATAAAAATAATACTAATTATAATCATAAAGGTTTAACGTCCGTTTCCTCATGCAAGGAAGATGTCAGGGACGTCCCCACAGCACATCAATACAGAGCAATTCACCCAAACCAATCCCCGTCAAATAAAAGTATAGAAATACTGCAATGCGGATGTGAACTTAAGCACTGGACAAACGATCAGAATGGACAGTTGGAGCATTTAGAGCAACTCTTAATAGTGTGTTCACGAAGGTCACGTTCCATTTTTATTATAACCCAATTGAACCAACCCGGTCTCGTCATTCACTCACACCGGAGTAAATGGGGTTAAGCATTTCAATGTCTAAATTCTAGGAAGAGAGAAAAAGCATTCCATAACCAGGTGCTAAGGCTTTTCATACGCTCTCCGTACACTTCAAACCATCCCATCAACTAACCGGCTCTCGCTCTCAGCTACACAAAACTTAATACTATTCAATTAGATGAAAACAATGTAGTTAATATGCCGTCAATAGAACAAACAATGCTGTAAATGCTGGCTGGAGACAGTGGCGATTTCGGTAAGTTATTCGACCGCGGATCAGTATGAGTGGGACTCAAATCCTGGGCTCGCCCGTCACTGACATCACTTTCGCGTGAGGAAACTAACGTTAACATTAGCTTTACTAGCTTAATATTCAGCTAGATCTAAACAATGCTGCTAAAATTCAGTTAGATATCAAAACAATACTGCCAATATTCAGTTATATCAAAACAATGCTGTTAACATTCAGCTGAATCAAAACAATACTGTTAACATTCAGCCAGATCAAAACAATGCTGTTAATATTCAGCTAGATCTCAACAAATTTTGAGCTTTTAGTAACTGCAGCTGAAACGATTAAAGACGAATGTCTGGGACTTGAACACTCCCATTGATTTGCCTAAATCACAGGCTGCTGGAGATTCCTGATCTACAATTCTTGTGTAGAACTCGCATACCGAACAATGGTAGGACGCGACCATCAGTAACAGGCTAGCATGCTGTTACCACGGTAACCAGCCTAATGACCTCACCCTAGCCGCCAGTGGGGAGAGACGAGGGGGAGAATAAAGGCAATAATACATAAATCCCAGAAGATCGGCTCAGCAGATTAACAGCTCCCCGCTGAACTTGATAGGACAATTCTAATCAGAAACGTTCAGCAATTAATGTGCAGATAATGTTATATATAATATCTATGTGAGATTTAATAAGCATAAATTTAGTCAGAAGAACTAAAATTCCATTCGCCCATATGGTTTATTGAATTTCATAATTAATCTAACTCTCTCTAACTAATTTCGGCATAGACTGTCGATATCCAGTCATCAGGCAGTGAAATGCAATAACTGCAATGTCTGCAATGTTAAAAAGATGTAATGATTAATATTTCACTCGGTGTATCAATCAATCAAATCAATCAATCAATCGATCAGGATTTAATGTCTGGTTTGCTAACTTCAGTCGATATCACCGAAATTCGGAGCGAAATAAACAAGCGTTCTTTATTTATTGCTAATCTATTATATGCCAAAAGCTTCCTTTATGTATAGCTATTATATGCCAAAAGCTTCCTTTATGTATAGCTATTATATGCCAAAAGCTTCCTTTATGTATAGCTATTATATGCCAAATGCTTCCCTTATGTAAAACTATTGTATGCCAAAAGCTCTCTTTATTTATGTCAATTCTATTATATGCTAAAAGTTATCTTTGAGATGGAATTAACTTTTAGGTCAATTCAAAATATTTCTGAAAATGGAAAATTAGCAATTTGTGAACTGGAGTTCTGTAGTTTGAACACTGAATCAGCCATAATTCTATCCTTAGACGGGTTTTCTGGATTTTGGAATTTGCACCGTCGGCTCAACAGTGCTCTCTGTTGGCATGGACCACAATAGTACAGTAAATGTTGTTGTGTTACATCAAATGTAAACAGTAAATGTTATAACACCAGAGAGAGAGAGAGAGAGAGTAAAGAGAAGAGAGAGAGAGAGAATTACAGATACCGTGGCTGATTTAATATACACGTCATGTATTTTTAAGAACGTTCTAGATTCATTGACAAAGATGCAGATATCAAATTACATGTTTGATATCAAATTAATTAATATCTTCAGAGAAAACCTGATTAAAATCGAGAATCTAACAGAATCTAACATAACAGTATAATATTATATTATATTAGCAGTATAATATAACAACTATCAAGAACCTCTGAGGACTTCATAATAAGCCTGCAAATCAAAACTAGGCGCATTGCACGTGTAGAATTGTAATAAGCAGTAATTGGAGTTCTGTGAAAAAACATGAGAACGAAAACATATTTATAATACACTGACAGCGGCAATTGTGCAAATCAGCGGAAAACTACAAAAACAGAAACCAAGAAAGGAAACCATGTAGCACATGCGGTATATCATGCGTGTAATTAAAGGAACAAAAAAAATTGTATGTCCAGCTAGTGCATGAAAGTTATAGTTAGTCATAACTAGTTAGAGTTGGTTATAGTTAGTTATAAATAGTCAGAGTGGGTTATAGTTAGATATAACTAGTTAGAGTTGGTTACAGTTAGTTATATAGTTAGTTAGAGTTAGTTATAGTGCGTTATAATTAGTTATAGTCAGTTATAATTAATTAGTTAGAATTGGTTTTAGTTAGTTATAGCTATGGAGAGGAATAGATAAGATCAGATGGACTGACAAAATTACGATCGAAGTACTGTTAATAAGGGTTGGCACGAGAAGGGATGCTTTACTAAAAGAGGTAATTGAAGGAAGGATGGATGGAAGGAGAAAAGGCTTAAGAAAGACCCAGACTAGGGATACCGGGCGGATGATTTGATAACTAATTCGTATGTTGATACGAAGAGAAAAGCAGAGGATACAAATATGTGGAGGAGTTTATGTCATGGACCTACCAATGGGCAGTGAACTAAGAGAGAGAGAGAGAGAAAGAGAGAGAGAAAAAAAGAGAGAGAGAGAGATTACAACTCACATATTATACAAAAAGAATTTGACAAGAGTTTTTTAAATGACACCTTGGAATAGTTCACGACTGCACTGGTTAACTTAGACACGAGATAGGAGATATTAGAGAGAGTTCATGAGGGCACGGATAAAAGCCTGTAAGCTGAGAACTCTTCAGATGCATTTCTAGTTGATCACACACGCGTACAACATCTCTCCTCAAATCATAAATTACTCCTAGCTCTCGGTCCACGGCGACACCGGCCTGGAGGAGGCTTGCCCAGGCCGCCAGGGAAACAATGGAACCTCTCGGGGTGGAGCCAGGGTAGAGCATCAGTCTAGTAACCCGATCCAGGCAACCAGCCCCCCCCCCTCTCTTCCCCCCAGAGCATACCCCCCACAGCCTTCCACCCCCACCTCCTAGCAGCGATCGTCAGGTCTTTTATTTATGACAGTAAAGGGGAAGACGTGCAGCACACAGCTACGAATACTATCATTGCTCGCCGGCTTGATTTTGTCTCAATAGTGCTCGATGTTGCCATTGATGACTGTAACACTCTAATTGTTGTTGTTATTATTATTATTATTATTATTATTATTATTGCCGAATGATGGTGTTAATATGCATTGTTAATTTTAAAATATTCATATTCAAAGCGCAAAGTAAGTTTTTTTTGCAAATTATATATATATATTATCGTCGCTTGGTTATTTAAACATCAGCGTACTTGCCTACGTCCTCGCACGTTCAAGTTTTGAAACAACTAAATATTAATGAGCAAGTTTTCATAACGCGAGGCTCTGTGTATGCCATGTATGTATGTATGTGTATGTTTGTGTATATGTATGTATATACTATCCATCTATGTATCTACTACCCTTCTATATATTATAACATAACATAACGGCACACTGGATCAAGAAGCACAGATGCTTGTTAAAGGCTAATTTATCTATTTACATAATTATGTATCTATCTATGTGTGTATAAATATCTATTCATTCAGCTATCCCTCCATCCCTCTCTAACACTCTCTCCCTCCCTGTAGACTTGCAATGTAAGAGCACCCCAATAAATACAACTAGCAGTCATTTTATTACGGAATAAAACCTCTACTACTAATATTATATCACACTTCACAATCTCCTACATAAGTCGTCGTAAAAGCTTAAAAAAGCTGTTTACAACGCTCTAGCCCTGAGCCCTCCCCCGCACTGAACGAGGCAAAGAAGCCGCCCTAGCCATTCATTTAGTGCCAGGGGCCATACAGACTACAACAATCAACTCCAGTCACAGTTTTCACTTATAAAGAAAGACTGGAAAACACTGGACTAAGTTAAGACTGGAAGAGCGTCAATAAGCTTATAGAGGGATTTGTCACCTTAAAAATTACGAAGCACTTTTTATAACCTAAAATGAAGGGTCTTCGAAAATTAGAATATATTTTTTAAATAAGATAGAAAAAGTAAGCTTTTATAACGATTTTGAGAAATTGCCCGTTATATAGCAAACCTGGTAAAGTTTAACGATATGCTTCACGAGTATCTACACCCATCGAAGTAGAAACACCCAATTCAAACATTAAAATGCTTGATAGGGTGACTAAGTAAAGCTTATAAGCCTTATATCATCTAAATATTTTATTAAATATAATAATATTTAAGAATTTTTAATTAAATGCTATAATAAATTAGATTTCATTATGTATTAAATTAGAGACCATATATACTGTTAGATCTCTTAATCCATGTGATCCATTAGTATCAATAATATTATTTATTATCCTATTTTTGAACAGTGAATATGCGTTTCGTTCTGTGATTAGATCTTTAGACTTAATTCAATGTATAGAACTTTAAGATCTTTTAATCCAGGTGAATCATTAATTCTCGATATTCTTCAATTCCTTACAACACTTAGAACATGTAAACATTTGTTTAATTTAGTGATTACATCTGGATGGTTTAGCCAAAGTATACCATTTAATTGACAAACATATGAATGCAGAAATTTCAGCAATTTTAATAGAAATTTATGGAACAAGTCATGTTTACTCCATGATTGGCATCAAACAAGGTTGCAACCCTTGCTACTTTAGTACATTCAATGAATCGATGTTATCGGCACGCCCCAGGTTATACAATATAATTCAGGGTACCAACAACACTGCTTCAAATGCCACTCTTTCACTGTATGAATAAAGAACAACATATGGTCACCACCACGCTTTTGCAATGAAATACTCTATCACAAAATACAGCAAACCTTTCACAACAACAAACAGTTTTCTCCACTTATAGGCTGAATTTGCTTTCAAGCCATTTCAACACAAAGACTTAATTGTTAGCAATTTATCAAAAGCTCATCTGCCCATATAACACCCAGGGATCAACACTTCCGTGGAATTGGCTAACTCATTTAATAAATTTTTATCACTTTATTATTTATTTAGCAAATGTCTTAATCCAGGCAGCTAGCTGTTTACTTAATATGTACCTGGATGACCGGGATTCACTGCGTCCCTAGCATGAAGTTCTAGGCACTTAACCAACAGACCATCAGGAAGGCACTGCTACAGAATGAGGCTCATTAAGTCTGACGTTTCTTTCGAGAAGTCCTTCTGATCTTGACGTTAACCCCACATTTGAACAATTACGCTGAGTTTTGAATGAGTATTAGTTAGATAATTTTTCACACTCATTAAAGAGAACTCCACTAATCGATTAGTTGCTCCCATCACAAAGCCCTTACCCTCTAATATATTCTTAAGTAACTAAAGTTAAATATGGCTTCTGAGTTGATTTTCAGTTGCCTTCCTCAGTTAGTGCATACTCACCTCTTTAAAATGAGCAGTAAAAGCTGGTAAAGCTAAGGTTAACGTCAGTTTCCTCACTCGAAAGCAATGTCAGTGACAGGTGAGCCCAGGACTTGAACCCCGCACCTACAGACCCGCGGTCGAGTATCTTATGGAATTTGCCACTGGCTCCAGCCAGTAAAGGTAAATGTTTGATCCATTTTACAACAGCTCAGACAATGCACTATATACATTAACTTAGTATCAATTCTGAATAATAAACCATTATAGATATTAGACTGGGATGAGAAGGTCAAGTACCTAATCTACTAGTATTCTCAATAGAGGCTTAAAGGAAATTTTACACTGTTGTTTAATTTTTCCTTTATCACAGTTGTCCATAAAAGTCATTAAGTTGCAGTTCAGATGACAAGGACGCTGCAGCTGACAGTAGTTTGTTCCAGACAATGCATTGAACATAGTGAAAAATGACATCATTAAAGAAACATATTGAAAGAAATATATTGAACATAAAAGAAAAAGGATAAAATGTTCTTTAAATTGACATCTATATTGGTATTTACCCTGTAGAAGCTGATAATTACATCTGGCGGCAAAGCATTTTAACATTTCCTATCTACTAATAAAAATAAACACATTGAAAATGATTATTTTGTGCATTTAAAATCAACTTGCTAGGATCGACAATGCAAAAACAACATTTGCTTATCTACAAGCTGCCACCGACCTTCACCTTTTAATGTTTGTTTACTTTTTTATAAAGGGAAGGGGATATGGAGTAATGGTTAGAGTGTTCGCCTCGGATACAAGTGTCCTGGGTTCAAAGCCCAGGTCAGTCAAGTAATGATGGATATCCAATTGGGCCTGTGGAAGGTTAATCTTATATCGGAGCTTGCTTCCACGGGACATCAGCCAAGACACAATGACACCGCTATAGAAATTGTCATAGATTATTATTTTTTATATACTTTTTACTTTTTTTACCCCGGTGTAAAGAACCTGAGGTTTGATAAAAACGATTCAAGCAATACGTGCTGAATCGTCGCCCGGCTACTCAAGGTCATCAATCGGCTTAACAGAATTGTTGAAGCAGACTGCATGAAATCTTTGCAAAGTCATGGAAAGCCTTTGCCAAAGAAAAGATGTCTCTCGCTTATCGACGGTTTGCTCTGCAATAAGTCTGCCTATGCCATTAATAAAGTCAACTCCTTCGGGATTCATCGGACCCATGGTTTCAATGGCTACCGGAACAACTTCATATCCTAGGGACAGATCACGGTAATTATTATTATTATTATTATTATTATTATTTACAATTGGCTATTGCATGAAACCTTGCCAATTAAATCATCATTAAATCGTCACACTTTTACAGAAAATATTGTTATCAATGATAGACATCGCTCCTGGCTTTAGCTAGTGGCGATAAAGCTAAATTTTTAGCTAAGGTTAAAGTCAGTTTCCTCACTCAAAAGCGATGTCAGGGACAGGCGAGCCCAGGATTTGAACCCCGCACATACTGATCAGCGATCGAGTACCTTACCGACTTCGCCACCGGCTCCAGATAAAATACAACGGGTCTGTCTAATGCACAAATATCAAAAAACTAACATTACAAACCTAATGGTATCAATGATTTCAGCAACTTCATCTCTTCCATCCTACAACAAAATAAGCTTATATACAATATCTATATAAAATAGTAAATATTAATATATGTAAAATAACCAAATTGTCATATTGACAGACTAAACTAATATTAACTTATAAATTCTAACTATTTTTAGGAGAGTTTTATTTTTTGCCTAACCATTTGGCTTATTTATGACTTAAGAGAATTTACAATATTCATTTTATGTTAGTATTTGTGCGTTTTACAGTACTACTAGTCACAGTTCATGGCATTTTTCTGTAGTGTGTTAAAACTATTTTAACCAAACTACGGTTTATTAGTTTTGTTAAATAGTTCTGTTCTACCTTTTAATACTGTAAATAGTTCAGGTGAGAGAAATTAAGGAAATTGCATCTTTTGCTAAACACAAGAAATAGTTGCACATAGTTCATATCACTTCTTGTAACTTGTCTAGTTGCCTACCAGTGATATATAGATTAATTATCAATTAAAATTAACACTTAATTGAAACTAAAATAATTTTTAAAAGCAAAACAATTTGTGGCGATTAATTAAAATTAAAATTGAAATAAATTTCAGATTTGAAATTGTAATGATTTCTCACCAATCGGACCCCTAAAATGAACAATAGCAGATAATAAACCTGATCGAAAGCCTACTATGAGAAACAGAGCATAAGTAATATTTAAAGTTAACAAACAATCAATTAATTCAAGTAATTTAAGTGACTAGTATTGCTGTATTTTATCAGTTGACTGTTGATATTAAGCTAAGGAGAAGCTATATTATATAATAGGTCTACAAAAAGTTTACATGTAAACTGTATCGATTTGCTAGTCCTAATTAATAAGGCCTACTGACATGTATATTCTAAGCTATGAGTGTTAGACTGTTAGTGTTTCTCTGAACTGCAGGCTGCACTTATTGAAAAGGAATATCATATCTTAAGTGACATGGCAATAGCTGTGTAGCCTATGTAATATCATATATGTATAGGCGTACAGATTGAATAACTTTCTATTTCATTACATGCGTTCTTTACTCCGATACAGGACTTATACATAGCCTATCACCACAGTAACTCAGTTGCACTACTTAGTACTCTGACTTCTATTATACTTGTTAACAATTTCTATTAGTGTCTACGTTTAGTCAAAAACAGGTTTCGGACCCTTCCTTGGAATGAATAACCATTTAGAAGATTTAGATAACCATTTAGGTTTGGTTCAAACCATTTATTGACCACCGACATTCTGCTCATCGGTTTGATTTTATTCCGTTATGAACAATATTGTTATCAGTAGCACTAAAATTTTATTATTATTATTAAATTATTAATATCACTCAATCAATAAACTACACTCAAATGGGGGCATGGACGTTTCGATTGTGATTGTCCTAGATTGTTGAAAGGTATGTCTTCTGATAAGAATATTTATTAGATCTTCGACATTATCATTATACTAGAAAAAAGCACATTAGAAAATCATATCGATACTGAAATTTAAATAACGAAATTGATTTCAAGAGCGAAACGATACCAACCGTGTTAACAAATGGCCATTGATAGACGGCAGATTCAGCACCTGGCACCGGACTCCTTAGGACCAGTTCATATATATCCATAGATATCCAGTAATCCGCCCTTCGGATGGACGGATTAGGCTAATCCAATATCCAAGTTTTAAACTTATCCAAACTTTCATAGCATTTTCGCGGAAACGTGACGTACCGTGCTTAGAAACTGATTTTATTTTTAATCAACGCAAAATATGAAATCTTACTAAAACTGTTTATTTTCCTAGCTAGAGAAATCCACAAACGCTATCAAATTCTAGGTACTGATTGCCTAACATTTAAATCTATTTTTGTTTAACTTCACGTTTTCCACTTAAAAATGTACACACAACGAAACTATTCCAACCACTTTTCACAGTAATCCGTACGAACAATGCGGACCAAGGACATACATAAAGTTCTTTAAAATGTATTTGAAATTTCTCCACACCTAAGGAAGCTTAAGATATGCCGTAAGTGTAACAAAAACACTTCGATGTGTCAATTTTATGACATTTTGGTTTCAAATTACGTATATTTACACAACAATGACCGACTTTTTTTACTTCCTGGAAATTGAGAAAGTACTAGCATTTAAAGGAAGCCTATTTAAATCACGTGACAGTATCGAAGAGTTCCATTGGCTAGAATATATATAGTAACAGAAACTTTCTCTTACGAAATCCCCCACATGAACACAAAGACGAAGACGCTTCTTCTTTTAGTTCACTAATGTAATTGGAAGAATTAAAGCATAGAAGCATATATTGCTTATTCAATCAATCATTTAGTCATGATTAATATTATTAGTATATTGTGTTGAATTAACTTGACAAAATTATAATAAGTAGTTAAATAGGAACGCCCACATGTGAACTAATGATCGATCGAAGCTAAGCTGACTGTTTTTTTAGATTCATTAAACTATATTCTTACAGAAATTAACTTTTTTAACCTTAATAGTGCTTTCAAACATCTTACCTATTATACCTGTCATGTATCAGCTTTATTTCAAATCCATTTTGTGTATATTAAATGGTTCCCTTTACTTTTGACTAATTTTTGAATTTGCGCCGTTTTGGACCTTCTTTTTGCTCGCCGCGGCTTGATTTTGACTCGATAGTGCTCAATGTTGTCTTTGATGACTGTGGCACTCTAATTATTGTTATTAATTGTTGTTATTACAATAAAATGTTATTATTTCTCTCAATAATTTAATTGTTTACCTTCATTAATTTAGACAGATTTTTGGGTTTTTAATTTTTTTCACTGTTTCGGACCTTCTTTTTGTTCACCGGCTTGGATTTGTCTCAATAGTGTTCGATGTTGTCATGGACGACAGTATTACATTATTATTATTTAGTACATGTATATTAATTATAATGTAATAATAATAATGTAATAAAACAAACAAACACGCATTATAGTGAAATGATCAACTATGTCGATATCTATCACTGTCTAATACCACATGTTTAAACCGTTAGGCAATTTAGTCCATTTTCCGTGTACCTAGTATAGCGAAATAGACCTTTGCAATACTGAAGAACATGATGAAGTAAGATCTCTCGGTCGCTTGGCAACAGGTGTAAAAAAGATAACTGGAGGGACTTTAAATAATAATTTAGTCATATGTAATCTTTCATCAATACCGGAGAATATTTCCTTAAATTGTTTTCTAAATACGTTATCGTCCAACAGCATTAAAAAGGCTCTAAACTATGTTAGTCAAGGATACGTCCATAATATCAAAATGACGGTAAAATATACGCAATTTTTTAATAAGTTACGTAGAATTTAGTAATAATGTTAGGCATGGTTCAAATCAAAAATCTGACCATAATTTGTTCCCTTAAGGTTGGAAGGTGTCCACCACCTTAAAACTTTAAGACGTTATGTATAAGTTATGTTGCAATAAAAATACTAAAGGCATTTTACCTGCGGCACTGATGGCTGCAGGATAAAATGAATTTTAATTGATTAATGTACAGTATGTCTTTATATGCATAAATATGATGTCTGCATGATGTAAGTGTATGAAGCTCAATGAATGATTTTATATCTAAATACATATATACATGCAGTGCTATTGGAAGTACTTGGCAGACAACTTAAGTAAGTTGTTTAAGTTTATGATATGATTTCTTTGTTTTTCATTTTGTCTATAGGCCTAATAGTCATACACTAGAAGTCTTCATGACTTAGGCCTAATATATTCCTTTAAATAATATAATCCAATTCAAATAATATATTCCACAAAGAGACGCCATAGAGTTTATATATATATATATATATATATATATATATATATATATATATATATATATATATATATATAATTTATTATATATATTACTAATGTAGGAGATGAAATTTTTATTGTTTTTCGATGCTATAGGCCTACTGCTAAAAATTGAATTTTGTTAATCAGTACAACAATTAAGTTAAGAATATATGATGTCTATTAATAATTTAATATATGTGTTTCAATTTAGAAAAATGTAAGTCAATAATTCTGTATCAGTATCTGCACATTGCTGGCGTTCAATGAGGAAGAATGAAAAACCTCACATACTAAATGTGGATATATCTCCGGCCACGGAGACAATAATAGAAGCTTATTGCTCCTGTAAAGTGGGGTAAGGCTGAATTTACTTTCTTATATGTCTATCATAATGGATTCGGAGCATCCGAGACTAGACCAACTGTTAATTAATCACACTTGTTTAGAACTGACAATTTTTTATTTTATTTAAAACAGATACTGAGGAAGGTAATTGAAAATCACCTCTGAATCTATTTTAGTTCAAGTTAACGGCTACATTAAGATTGGTTAAGGCAATGTACCTAAAACATACCATTTTACAGAACACTGGAGAGAGGGAATATACTTCCCTCAAAACTACATCAAAAATATGTTATTTTAAATATGTTATTTTACTATTATTATTAATATTTTTTTAAATGTGTTATTTTTTGTTTTGTTTTTTGTTATTTTTTATATGTTGTTTTTTTTATTTTTTTTGTTCTTTTGTTGTTTTTATGATTATTACTGAACTCTTTCTGTAAAGTAGTCTCGAAGACTGAGTTCGGCCATAACACTGCTATATAAGTTTTCGTTGTTAATAATAATAGTAATATATCCTGCTAAGCCTTCGGTAATAATTTAATTCCACAATTCAATTAAATTAAAAATTTTGTAGTTCAATACTCCACTCAATCAGTCAATGATTAATTGAACAAGTCATACAACTAGGGTTATTGTATGTTCTATGGAAATATGCTTAGGCTTGGAGGCAAGTGTTCACACTTGGTGGGCTTGATAGAGTGCCTCCACTTCTTTAAAATAAATCACTACGAGGATGTGCCAGATGAGCAGAGCTGCACCAGTCTACCACAGTTGTGGAGCACGCCAAGAGGGAAAAAATTTCAGCAATACAGATTCAAGAGGTTACTGTGGCTAAGCCAAAGTTACAGGGAAAGAGAAAGCCGATTGTTTACAAAGACATTTCAGTGACAGAGTAAGTAGAATAGTTAACACAAAACACAGTATACATAATGGAAAGTTCATTCATCATTTAGATGCCAGTTTAATGTCAAAATTGAACAAATTTTACATTTGACCAAAGACACAAACAGTAAGAGAAGTTTTACAATCATAAACAATGCATAACAGTACTTTGCCATCATAATTATCAGCATCATCATCATCTTCCATTAGAATATAATTTAGCTAGGGTCGGGTTTAGAAAATTTTGTAGCAATTTTTTAGCCATTTTCAATTTCTTCAGTTTACCCAGTGTCACTAAAGACGCTATCAAAGTTCCTCAAGATCTCTTCGGAACTCCACTAACTGATGACATAGCCATGAATCCTCCGTTTGTGGACTCTGCACTAGGCAAATTATCATTTGGTTCTTAATAATAATTAAACTTATTAGAGTAAGTATAATTTATGGTACACCTCATCTCACCATAAAACAAAGCTAAACAATGCACATAATGAAATGTCCAGGCATTTTGATTTCAATTTAACGTCCTATTAGAAAAATGTTATATTAGAATAAAATCATACACAGTAGTTGAAGTAGTATAATCACAAACAGTTTCTAACATTTCTTTTACGTGCAAAATAAATGTTATTTACATATCTTTTATTCAGTCATGCTATTTTATTCATTCAGTTATGCTTGGAATATTATGCTGACAGACCTTACAGCAATAGCAAATCTTACTGCCAAATCTTGCAACGTGAAATTATGTCTTATACGACATAAAGATAGAAACAGGCAGTCAACTGGAGAAAGATTTTGAATGTCACTTCTCCCTGTTTCATAAGTCATGGTGTACCCGTCAGGATGCAACAATTTAAAAATTGAGAGAAATTTAAAAAATCGTGGGTACTGCAACCCAGTGTAAATTTTGAATAATCCTTTAAATTTTTTTGATTGTTCTAGACTAATTACAGCGGCTACGGAAAAAGGAGCTTTAGCAGCTTTAAGGACTTTCGCTCTGAGTACGCTTGCTGCATTAAGCTCGAACCAGTATCAATTCATACTTTTCCGTGAACCAGTAGGCCTATAAATTAAATGTAGCACCAGTCTAGGGATTTTCTAAAGTATGAAAATAGACATAAATATCAATGTTAGAGATAGGGCGCCCCAGCGCTAATAGTAGGATTGTCGCATTTTTGTGACGAGCGGCCAACTTCTGGACCGTGACTTGCTAGCAGTTGCCGGTCGGAAGACAGCGCCAATCTGAGCACTTTATAGACACGACAACATTTTTGCTGTCAAATTTGGCAGGGTGGGACATCAAATAGCACCCCATATAGAGTGATATATATATATATATATATATATATATATATATATATATATATATATATATATATATTTATATTTATACACACACATATATATATATATATATATATATATATATATATATATATATATATTTACACACACACACACACCCACACACACACACACACATATATATAGACATATATTATATAGATATATATATAGATATATATATATATATATATATATATATGTATATATATATGTAGTCATAGAGATATGTATATGTAGTTATAGCGGGCGTATAATTTAGAGCTAGCGGTACATTTCTCAAATTAAGCATTAGGGTAGGGAGAAAGAAGTACATAGTAGCCCAATAGGCGGGTTTTGGTCTCGATATTGGATGACCAAGGATTCCAAGAGTTGCAGGCGGGTTTTGTCTCGCTAATATTGTTTGAATTAGGACTCCAAGAGTTGCAGGCGGGTGTTGTCTCGCAATAGAGGTGAACTAAACCTCGTCAAATACAAAATAGATTTAGATAGGAAACAAATAGGGAAGACTACTATCACTTACTTATTATTAGCTTTGACAAGTGTGGTCTCAGACCACGCTCCACACTCATTAACAGTGGGGTTAGGTTAGACTTGTATTTTTCGTTTGACAATTTCCAATCACCATATTCAATTTTCCAATCATTACTAATCAACTAATCAAATAAATTCTACGTCTTTACACTTTGCAACAAATTAGGGGAGATGGCCGAACAAAACACAGATAGAAGGCCAGTGTCCTCAAGCCTTGCAGTAGTAAAAAGCGGACATTCACAATTGGCCGAGTTCCTAGGCCTTTCAATAACCAGGAACACACAAGCCACTGACCCAAATATCCAAAGGTCATACTACCACAGCGCGCCGGAGGTCCCCATTAGCTCAGTGGGTGGATGGGGAGGCCCTAACCAACAAAAACATTTCATGTTGGAGGGAGCTGAGCAATACCGGCGTCCAAGACCAAGCTATGACCCCAAAGATATGGGAAGTGGGCACGTACAAGACGAGCGTTTCGCGACACCTAGTCCAGTGAATGTTCGAGATTTTACTCTCAGATCAGCGCGGCTGGGATGCGAACCCACGAGGGTTCAATTCACCTTAGAATCTGTCATTTAAAACTTCATGATGTTACCCCTACGCTATGGAGACGTTCTATTTATATATATTTATATTATATTTATATTATATTTATATTATTATTATTATTATTTATATTATATTTTTTATGGATATTTATGGATATTTATGGAGACTTTTCCATTGAGCTAGATGCCTTAGCATTTCATAGAACTGAGGCATAAATTTCTCCTTGAACTCTATAACCATTCCATGTATCTCGGAAATCCTCGCTGGTGAAAATTAAATTCATATTCTTCTACTAAAACAGACGAAATATATTTAAATAATTGGTACAATAGTTAATTGGCATGTTCATATCGTAAGGGGCCAATATTTTTTTAATCAATTTAGTTAATATTAGCAGAGGAAAAACTCTATTTATCCTTTGCTACATTACGATCTAGCTATAACTTTTTAAAAATTTAAAATCGCTATTCAAATTTCTGCAACTGATTTAAGTAGTTTTCTCTCAGATTCACTGTACAATGTCAACTTTTCAATACTGTTAGTAAAATTTTGTGATGCTTAGCAGATGCTGAGTTTCAAAGGATGTTACTAAAATATTTATAATTTGATGCAAATTGTAATTTTATGATATTGATTCGAAATCTTCAAAAGGCTGCGCTAAATAAATATGAGTAAATACGAAGAATATAGGTCAACGTATCTAGGTCAGATCTTTAATTATTAGTCAACAAAGGAATTTATTGTTATGTTTACATTTTAATAATTTACGTTATTATTTAATAGATTTCATTAATTAACAACAGATTCGAGTAATTTAGTATCTAAAAGAGTTATTAGCTTAGCGCAACTTATATTTCAAGATATTTGCACAGTATTCTCTATCTTTGCTTTTAAATGAACAAAATGCTAAAAATTTAGAATGCTTATTTTAATATGTTGTATATTTCCTTCAAATATTTACCTAATTCTTATAAATTATTAATTGGACTTGTAGGTCTTGAAATTAATTACATATGATACTAAAATGTATTTATTTGAATGCTGAATCTCCATTTTTCTTGGCTATTTCGTGAAGTTTTAAAATTATTCAACCAGGAAGTTACGCAGGAAATCGTGTAACTAATTGGGATGAAGTAATTGTAGGAATTAATAAACTGCTGAACCTTAATCCGAAATAATTAGTATATTCATATGAAATTATATGAATATAATATTTTTAACGCTGAATTAAATTCTCTTAAAGCATTCAAGCTATCCCTCTCAGCATATACATGTTGTATTCTTGAATCGCTATAATGATTACCTAATGTTGTTGGTTGATGGTGTATCGCTCCTTTATTTGATTTGGTGCTCTATTCGAATTAGTATCTGCACACGAGTGCATATCTGCTGCACCAAATAGACTTGTATGGTGCTCACACAAATTAGAGCCTAACTCTATCCAACTGCCACTCTGACTGCCTAGTTTTCCAGGTGGAGACAGTACGAAGAAAGCTGTAAGGCCTAGCAATTGTCTAGTCTTCGGGGATATCGAATAACATTATAGTACTCTTCATATGTAATTTTATGTGTCCAGCTAATCTTTTTCATTCTTCTCCATATCCTCACTTTCCAAGCTTCTAGTTTCCTGATAGATCTTCCTTTATTAAGGCCCATGTTTCACATCCATATAATTGCGTGGTCCTTGCCAAGACTTTCACTTCTTTATCTTTGTGGCTTTCTTTAGTGATTTTTGTTGAAGTTCCCTCCTATTACCAATAACCTCATATTTTGTTTGTGCAATCCTACTGAACATTTTAGTCTCACATTTTTTATCATCTGCTGTAATTTGGACAATGAGTGACACATATCTAAATAGTATATCTTGTTAGCTCAGTTTTTAAACTTATTTTAGGAATTACGATTAAGTGTTTGAACCTGAAAGTCCGAAATCTTGTGTTAAATTGAACCAATTATATTTACATTCATGCTTGCAGTGTTTAATTTTTCATTGTGAGGTGGGTGGGGGGGAGGGGTTGAGAGCCCTATTGATCTCATGTTACATTTTTACATTGATTTTAATATTTATTATTTTATTTTGTATTTATTTATTATTTTTATTATTATTAATTTTTAAAAAAATAATTCTTTATATTATATAAAAAATATTGATGTTGGTCGGGTTAAGCCCTCATCTACTCACTCACCGACCTTTTAGAGAAAACTTTAATGACCCTATAGAGGAAGCTATGAACTCAACACCAAGTATCTCAAGATGACTTGATCTCTTGATCTAGTAACCATGAGCCAGATTATGTACACCATAGTCTTATTAACGACATCAGTGGCGTAACAAGAACTTTTTTTATGGGGTAGAAGTGGGATGGCAGCTTAAAATGATGGGATGTCAGCTTAAAATGATGGGGTGGCTGCTTAAAATGGTTGTGGATAAGGCATAAGTGGATAATCAGTACAATTGTTTTTGGATTGGGGAAGCTAGAGTGGTTGCCCTTTTATTTGCTCTCCCCCCTAGTTACAGGCGGATTGGCATTACCAATATGATTAAAAGTCAACATCAAATCTTTGAGGTTCAATAATGGTATTCCCTTTCTTTAATTCATGTGCTTATTAAATTATGCAGCAGGAGAATTTAGCACTGCATGGCAGCCAACATTATATCTCAGGATCAGTCAATAAAGATTTCTCAGATAGATACAGAACCTGTGATCAGAAAAATAAAAAAAGTATACTAAATATAAATTTTTGGTATTACAAGAGATATAAAAATGGATGATCATTTCACTCTATATTTGTTTAATGCCTAATTTATTTATCTAGTAGATTATTTAATGTAACATTGATTTATCAAGTACATTATTCAAATTCATTTATCTTGTTGATTATTAGTAGAATAATAAAAATAAAAATAATAATACTGTAGAGTTCAGTAAACTAGTAATATTATATATTGTTGTTTGTTATACACATAGCTTCTTCGAGAAATATTATGCCCATTTGCAAAAATATTGATTTTGGTTGAGAACTAGGGTGAATATATGGAATATCTTCAGGAGGTCATGAAATCCTTGTCATTTTCCCTCCAAACATTAAGACATGAATTAAAGAGATTATCTCTTTCTTTGAAATGGATCAGTTGTTGTCATATACAATGAAAAGGCTATTCGCTTTCATGTTGTACATGGGGAAGGGGCAGAATATGAAGATTTGTGCTACCCCATCAGCATGTTAAAAGAGGCTGCAGAGGCTTTAATACAATACGTATTTTTAATCTATTAAAATATTCATTATTAACTTCTTAATCATCTAATCAATAAGGTAGTGAAAATATCTCATGGTCAGTGAAAATATTGCTTAACTTCAAGGATTTTATATTTCAGATTTAAGATCTGTACGAGAAACATAAAATAATTTAATGATACCTAATGGAGCAATCAGAGTAATATAGTTTAGCGGTGCCGGTAATGCCTTCAAGCGGCATGGCTATGGTACAGCAGGATGCTACCAGGGCCGCAGCCGTCAGCTATTTCTACGGAAGAATTTCTCGTGACGAAGCAGAAGTAATCTTAGAAAGAAACGGCTTGAAACAAGGTCTATTTCTGTTGCGTGAAAATGTTACTGTAGCCGGAAACTATGCACTTTCAATATGCCACAATGGAAGGTAAGCTACGTCATTCATTTTCTGAAATCCCCTGATGAAATGCTTATTTGCTCAATACACAACTATAGATTATATTGTCTATTTAGTTTACCCCCTGCTGTGTCTGGATTGCTGAAGAATAAACCAACCGTGAACTGCACGTGTCGTAAAAGGCAGTAACACACTAAAAGATCCAATTCAACATCAGAAAGGGCGTTCGGTTGATGACCTCCAGAAATTTTCTACAAAATTTTGTAAAACTAATGGAATTTTCATCCCTACCCTACTTAAACTGGAAATCAAGGGAAGATGAATTACATGATGATGAATATGATTACCTGTTTAATAAATGTGAGCATTAGTGTTACAGCTAAATCTAGACTGCACAATCACTGATTTTAAGATTTCATTGTACTGTTACTGTCCACTGAGTCTCTCTTATTTCCTTTAGATCAAGACGTTGTCTCTGTCTCTCTCTTAGTGCACTGCCTACTGGTTGGTCCATGAAAAAAGACATTGTCTATAGATGTAATAATATAAAAATTTGAATGAATTCACTAATCGCTTCGTTTCTAAGCTAAAATTAAAATTAAAATAAATTCTAAAAATTTAATTAAAATTCTAAATCTAAATCTAAATTACCTCAATCAGCCCCTCTCATTCAGTCTTTTGAAATTCAGTGTGATGAAAATGGAAAATACAAATGAAAGTCGATGCAATGAAAAATACTAAATTGATGTAAATATTTATATTTTAGCATAAGTTGTTAGATTGTATTGAAAAACGTAATGGCAATGCACTTTTTTACATTTTTATCAGAAATTATCTGAGCTATCTGACTATACATTACTGACGTGCCTATTTTCATTTATATCATAGATATTCGATCTATTGAAAATATAATTGTGATAAACTTATTGTAATTAGCCTATGGCTGGAGCCAGTGGCAACGTCGGTAAGATACTCAACCGTGGATCAGTATGTGCGGGGTTTAAATTCTGGGCTCACCCGTCACTGACATCACTTTCGAGTGAGGAAACTGACGTCAACCGTAGCTTTACCAGCTCTATTAATATTAATTATTCTGCAGAACCCATCACTACTGTATCGAGCGTCAGCCTGACGGCTCCGTCAAGATTCCAGATGGAAGACCTTTTCCAGGTCCCGTTGAGCTGATAATCCATCACTCCCGCTTCCTCGACGGATTCCTCACTAAGCCAGCGATACCCTGTGCTCGACCCAATGATACGGCTCCAATGGCCTGGCCGGGTGTTACTATGCTAGAGCTAGAACAGGCTCTGATTGAAGAGGCTGATAAACAGGGATTGAAGGTAAATAACCTTATCTTGTATAATTTTAATTGGCAGAGAGATTAAGGGTGTTGTTTATTATTTATTTATTATTAAGGTATTGCTTACGCAATCTTGTATCATTTTAATTGGCAGAGAGATTAAGCGCACTTGGTTTAGCTGCACGTCAATAAATGAAGGTAAGCTACGTCGGTCTCGGTTAGTACATGGTTGGGTGACCACTTGGAAGACAGTGTTGACAGCTTTGAATTAAAAATCTTCAGAGTGTTGGAAGGTTATTCTTATTCCGCACCGGTTTAAATAGGAAAATAGTGTATTTATTTGTTATGTGCCTTTTAATAAATCTTACTGCATCACAATGATGCATATTCATCTGTGCTTTATTTGATAATGCTTTATCATTGATTTGGTAAAATTAAATACTTGAAAACGCATGTATGTCGAGAAACTGAGCTTATGTTATTAACCTTAAGTCAATCACATATATGTGCATGCATCTTACATAACGCTATTGTTGAATGACTTGAGTGACGAGCAAGATTGATTCCTGTGCTTCGTTTTCAGGGTCAAAAGATAGCTTCATTTGATAACGGTCTGTTTTCAGAATTATAGAATTATTTGTTGATTGCTTATTTTCAGGGAAGAAATTAGATTTTTTTATTTATTGTGTGTTTTCAGTGCTAGAAACAGGATTCATTTGTAGTTCGACTGTTTTAAGGTTTATATTAAATTTAATTTTTGGGAGAGGATATACTGCACTCGGTTAAGCTGCGCGTCAATTTAACAATGTAAAGCCGCGTTTCGCGTGGTTAGTACTTTGTGGACGACCGCTTTAGAAGACCGAGTGACGACAGCTTTGAACGTGAAATTTCCCCAGGGTGTTGGAAGGTTATTCTCAAGTCCGCACCAGCTGAAATTGATGCGCCAACAAAAGGCAACGATTGTTAATAACCATGGAGGGGAAAAGTGGGAAATAACGAAAACTATAAAAACAGCAACCAAGAAAGGAAACTTTGTAAATACATACGGTTGTCATGTGTGTAACAATTGTGTTTTTCTGGATCAGAAAATTGAATTCTTGCGTTATTCGTCTGTTTCCAGGGTCCGGTACTGGAGAATGTTCTGGGACCTCAGAGACAGAGGTTTGTGAGCAAAGTGGCAAAGACTCTGCATGAGGATCAGGAATGGTTTCACGGCAAGATAGACAGAGACGAGGCGGAAAAAAAAAAAAAAAAATCTGGTCATTCTAACGGAAGATTTCTGTAAGTTTTGTGAGATTTCAGAATGAAATGAGAGTATTTCTTTGTTAAACTTTGATGATATTGATATTATCGGATTGGTTGATTCCATGTTTAGATATGGAAGTTTATTGTAGCGCAATAAAATTAATTTAAATTATCAGATATAGTAGATTACTGGAGTTGATGTAAGTATATTTCTATGAGATACTTCCTGTATTGCCTATTATTAAACATATATTATATTAATATGATTAGACATATTTTATTGCATTTAATTCTATCAATTAGTTTTCACATATTCATTTTCATATTTCATATATCTACTATTTATGTAATATATATACACATAGCATGGACCTGCTAATAGCAGTAAACTGAGCGAGAGAGAGAGAGAGAGAGAGAGAGAGGAGAGAGAGAGAGAGAGAGAGAAAGAGAAGTAGACAGCGGGAGAGAGAGGGAGATCTAATTGGTTAACCACTTCCTTGTTCATCAAGAGTGTTCACATTTTGAATATAAGGGTATCTATATACAGGCTGCGCATTAAAAAAATATCTCTCCAGCACAATTACGATAGCTTAGCCGATTATTGATATTTCGCCTTGAAATTTGAAGGTTCTGTTGTGGAGGAATTTTGCCACAAGCTGACCAAATTTTGTGAAAATATTTGCAAAGGAACCGGAGTTATCTAAGTTTTGTGAAAAATTAATTTTTTTCATTTAATACGCAACGCAAAACGTCAATTAGAATAAATTCCTTTTTGAAAATGTGCTGACCCTGAAAAAGGCCATTAGATGATGACGCCTCTGATATTGTGCTACAATGTATTACACTAACACTATTCTGACGAAACTGATTGAAGACTGCAGCAAGTTAAAGCCAAATGATTTCATTTTTCAACAGGACGGCGAGCCGGCTCACACTTCACGTCTTGCACAATACTTTCTTGTACAATATAGCCCAGATTTCATAAAAATGGATGATTGGCCTCCTAATTCTCCAGATTTTAATTCACTTGATTTTTTTGTCTGGGAAATCACGTTGGAAAAGTATCGTGCTTTAAAGCCCAAACCCAGAAACACAATGGAATTAAAGGCTGTTCTTCAAGATCTGGAAAGACCTACCACAACGGTCCATTGACAGCGCAATTTTATCCTCAAGAAAATACTTCTGGCCGGCATTAAAGGTCAGGGCGTTCATTTAGAGCACACATTGTAGCACAAGATCACTGGCGTCATCATCTAACGGCCTTTTTCAGGGTCAGCACATTTTCAAAAAGGAATTGATTCTAATCGACGTTTTACGTTGGGTGTTAAATGAAAAAATCAATTTTTTCGCAAAACTTGGATAACTCCGGTTCCTATACAAATATTTTTACAAAACTTGGTCAGCGTGTGGCTAAATTACTCCACAAGAGAACCGTAAAATTTCAAGGCGAAATATCAATAATTGGCTAAGCTATCGTAATTGTGCTAGGGGATATTTTTTAATGCGCAGCCTGTATATGGTTAATTTGATATTTTATCTAAAGACAGCTGCCGCAAAACATGTGTATATGCAGTGAATAAACAACAGATAATGACTGATATTTAGGACATAGTAAAGCCATGCATATTAAATTAGAAAAGGTATTTTAGTTTTAAAACAACCAATTAGTGCAGACTGTAGAATAATATGAAGTAGAGTAGTGGATGAACATGTCTATAGTAAATTATTTGAGAGGAAAAATATTTTCAAAATCTGACAAAAACTAGATAGTAGATAGACGCTAGCATAGTATTGTATAGCCTGATAGAGATACAGAAAGCATTGAAGCACATCTAGTTTTAATTTCCTTAATACCATAGATACATTTTGTGCTTAAAATGAACACAACAATAGTAAAAACAATTACAGTTATACTGTCATCAATGACAACATCGAGCACTATGAAATCGAAGCCAAACCGACAAGCAAAATTTTAAAAAATTCAAAAATGGCTCAAATCCAGTATCTGGTATTAGTTCAAGGAGTACAGTATAGGATGAAGTGTTATTATTTAAACAGAAAACATAGATATGCCTATCGTTAAGAGCAAAAGAGCAAGTAAGAGAAAGAGAGAGAAAATTAGCTTATTTTTAGGTGTGAGAAATGATTTCGTAAGTATAATAAGAAAAGCTGGATAGGACACGTTCTGAGGGGGGAAAGTGTACTAAAAGAGGTCCTAGAAGGCAGAATGGAAGAAAATAGAGGCAGAGGCGGACTAAGATTAGGAATATTAGATGATTTAAAGATCCATTCATATGTGGATATGAAGAGAAAAGTGGAAGACAGAAAAGAGTGGAGACGTTACTTACCATGGACCTACCAGTAGACAGTGCACTAAGAGAGAGAGAATTCTAATTTTTTAAATTTCTACTTTCATGCATTCTTAGCTCATATTGAAATTGTTATACTTTCTCTTCAGATTTAATTTATTGGTTTATACAGAGTTCGTGTGAGGGATAAGGAATCGTTTGCACTGAGCATCAGCTACGAGGGTGCCACTAAGCACTATAGAATCGACAAGC
Source organism: Enchytraeus crypticus (assembly GCA_905160935.1). Lineage (NCBI taxonomy): Eukaryota > Metazoa > Annelida > Clitellata > Enchytraeida > Enchytraeidae > Enchytraeus > Enchytraeus crypticus. The sequence continues at coordinate 698,772 of CAJHZI010000452.1, read as the reverse complement.
GCAAGGTCGATAAGACGAATAAAAACGATGAGAAGCTTGCGATAGAAGACGGACCAATGTTTGACAACCTCATGGATGTAAGTAAAAAAGTTTTGCGAGTACCTGATGTATCGAGCAGTGGTAAAAAATAAATTTCATAAATATAATATAATATATTAATATATTATAAACACATTGAAATAAAATATTAGTAATATATACAAATATATATAAAATAATAAATTTAATATAATAAAGTAATTTATCTAGTGGAAAAACTAAACAGTTAATAAATCAGTTAATCAAAACAGTTACAACACGTGCATTCACCGGTTGGTCCATTCTTCACACAACCTGGACACAACACGGGGGAAAAGGGTAATACAATTAATTGAGTTTAACAATTAATTGTATTACCCTTTTTTCCCGTGTTGTGTCCAGGTTGTTAGAAGAATAGACTAACCGGTGACTGCTGTGTTGTAGAAGGTGACTAAAGCACTAAGATCCAAGCCTCCAGAAATTTGCTGCAACATTTTCCAAAATGAATGAAAAAATTGGTGATTGACTGAAGATATGGTGTGGGACAGAGAGGATTGGAGGTCTATTCGTATCCTGACCTTAGTTAAACTGGGATTGAAAAGATGATGATGATGATGACAATTAATTGTATTCGCTGAATCAATATAGCACTGTTTAGAATCTATTTTGTATTGCTGGCGTTTTTAAGACACTTAAAACAAACCTCTTTGAGACAATTTTCTCTGGTGACAGTTGATTCTGTGGTGACAATTTTAAAACTTGATCCTATGCGTCACATACACATAATATAGGTATTATTATGTGCAGGCCGGTGGTCGGGCTGGTAGCACGCTTACCTGATACGCAAGAGACCACGATTTCAAAACTCCTCCAGACCATCTCTGAGTGTAAACATGTGTTCCAAAGTAGACTTAAATCTTAGATATATAGTCTTTTATGGCTTTTATATGCTTCAATGATAATGCCTGTATTGTTTTGTGACATTATTCATTATGTAGATGATTGCACACTACTACAACAAGACTGACGGACTTCTTTGCAAGCTGACGAAGCCTTCTCGTAAACCTGGATGGGTTAAAACTGAGAGATGTAAGCTGTTCAGTTGTCCTTTCTATTCTAACTTTATCATATGTTTATTTGCAGAACTTTTTACAGTATATGATATATGACTAGCATTGAGGTAACCAGTACTATATGTATACAACGTAGATGAATTTTTAAAAATGAGATTAATTCCACTTAGTAATTGTTGTTGGATAAGTAATGTTTTCTATTTAAAGTGAATAAATTTAAATTGTTCATATGTCTACTCTTACAGTATGGGCATTGTTATTAGTGTAATAGCTATTAGTGTATAGTCAGGCAGCTGCCTTAGCTTTTACAAGTAACAAAGAGCATGCTGCTGAATGTGGTGTTTTCTAAGTTTAAGAAGCAGCTAAATTCCACATTTTGTCTGAGTGTGTACTGTTCAACTTCTTAATCAATGTTACTCTTCTTGATGTCATCTATCATCTAATTTTTGCTTTCATTCCATGGATCAGTATATAGTTCGTTACTTCATATATATAGTACAGTTTATAGCTCTTTATTTATTTGCCTGAAAGGGTTAGGAATTTTCTTTGTTTCCGTAATGGTTAAAACAAAGAGTCTAGAAATTTATCTTTTTGAGAAATAAAAATGTAAAACGAATTTTTTGTTGTGATATTACAGTTCTGGTGGGAACAAGCAATAATCCTATTTACGGAGCACCTGTGAGTGATTTATTTTGTTTTTGTACTTACATAATTAAATTTAACTATTATCCTTAAGTTTAATAAGTTAGTTAGTTAAGTTGGTTAGGCTCCAGATATTTTAACAAAAATGTAAAATATCTACAAAAATGTAAAAGAATGGACATATTTTAATTGTATGGGACAGAGAGAATTGGAGAAGGTCTACTCGTATCCCGACCCTGATTAAACTGGGATTCTATGGAAGATGATGATGATCCTTAAGTTAAATACTAAATTTGCTGTTTCAGTTTCGCGCTTCCTTTGTAATCATATAAAGTAAACATGATTATATTGAAATGATCAACTGTGTCGATATCTATCACTTTTGGTACCATTTGTTAAAACCGTTAGGCAATTTAGACCATTTTCCGTATAACCAGTCCAGTGAACGTCCGAGATTTTACTCTCAGGTCAACGCGTATATTAATAATATATTAATATTATGTTAGCGTAATATATTTATATTATATATACAATGTCTGACCCTGGTTAAACTGGGATTTAAGGGAAGATGATGATGATGATGATGATACAATGTCTACTCCTAGTTGTGTCTGGGTCTCCCAGACGAAATCAGCTCTAAACTATTGTCACAAGCTGTTGCCAACTGAGCAGGAGCTGAGTAAGACAAAGGACAGAGACCTATGGAAGAGCACGACTATGACCGCCCTGGCTGGGAACAGGCTCGGCACTTGAAGATGAAGATGATTTAAAGATGGACACTTTATGAGTTCACTGATACAATGATTATCATTCGACTTTATTATTGATCAATCAATCAATAAGAATCACGTCCGGATCTATAAATAGAATAACTGATTGATGCGATGATCAACATTCGACTTTCTTATTGGTCTATAAATAGAATAACTGAATGAAGCAATGAGTAACATTCGAGTTTCTTATTGGTCTATAAATAGAATAACTGATTGATGCAATGAGTAACATTCGACTTTCTTATTGGTCTATAAATAGAATAACTGATTGATGCAATGATTAATTTTCGACGTTCTTATTGGTCTATAAATGGAATAACTGATTGATACAATGATTAACATTCGAGTTTCTTATTGGTCCATAGATCGCTAATCCAAGTATTGATCAGTCAGTATTTGATGGAGGGAACTTTGAAGAACCTGACAATGAAGGTTTGCCATATAAAATTATTTGTTGGCTAAAATAATGGTTTAATTATTGGCAGTCTGGGGTGGTAGTTAATTTATGATATTAGCTTTAGTGCGGTACCAATAGTTCTGTTTAATCTGTTAACAATAATTTTTTAAATAAATTAAACAAAATCGTTTCATCCAGTTTAGTTATGCATACTGATAGAATGCTAATAATTAATAAACTTTTACATTTATGTACTAGTTGTATATTTAATTTAGATTGTCATTTTTGAAAATCACAATGGAATTTAAATAACAAATATTAATGTAAGATGAATATTTCTTTGCCATGAAGCTAGTTAAACTTAACTTTTAATAAATCGTTTCATACCGCAACATATGCAATCAGATGCTCTTTGTCTGAAATTCGAACTGACTGCTTCCTATTTATATGAATCTCTATTTCACCAGAACGGCAGTAAGCATATACTTTCACCAGATAGTGAAAGTAATATACAGAAACAATAGAATTAGGTGCATCATAACAATCAAAGTGCTTTAAAAACAAAATAAACTAGTTTCTTAAATTTTTTAAGATTATATTTTTACTAGTACAGATCTTAGCAAACAAATTATATTTACGTTACTCATATAGTTCATTTATACTCTATATTACAAAAAATGTTGTATGGAATGATTTTCTCTTGTCATACACTGCGCAACGTACACTCGACCGCGGATCAGTATGTGCGGGGTTCAAATCCTGGGCTCGCCCGTCACTGACATCACTTTCGATTGAGGAAACTGACGATAACCTTAGCTTTGCCAGAATACCAACCACCCGGCGCTATCGATTAAATGTAAGCATGTCTAAACGTTACCACAGCTATGCGCCCTCTGCCGCCGGTGCCTAGCGCTGACCTTCAGCTGATCTACGACCTTGTGCCGCGCTCTGAGGACGTCTTCAACCTCAATCATCGAGACCTCAGACTGGCCGATGTGCTGGGTAACGGTAACTTTGGCTCCGTGATGCAGGGAGTGTTCAAGCATAAGGGCAAGGAGGTGCCTGTAGCCGTCAAACAGCTCAAGAGAAGCGATATAGCTTCTGCCGAGGTGAGGTGTGCTCGTGGTGTGTTGGTGGTAGAGGTGGTGATGGTAGTGGTGGTGGTGATGATGGTGGTGGTGCTGGTGGTGGTGATGGTGATGGTGGTGGTGATGATGATAGTGGTGGTGACGATTGTGGTGGTGATGATGATAGTGGTTGTCATGATTGTGGTGGTGATGTTGATGGTGGTGGTCATGATGTTGTGGTGATGATTGTGGTGGTGATGATGATAGTGGTGGTGATTGTGGTGGTGATGATGATAGTGGTGGTGACGATTGTGGTGGTGATGATGATAGTGGTTGTCATGATTGTGGTAGTGATGTTGATGGTGGTGGTGATGATTGTGGTGGTGATGATGATAGTGGTGGTGATGATGATAGTGGTTGTCATGATTGTGGTGGTGATGTTGATAGTGGTTGTCATGATTATGGTGGTGATGATGATGGTGGTGGTGATGATTGTGGTGGTGATGATGATGGTGGTGGCAATGGTGGTGGTGGTGAAGGTGGTGCTGATGATGATGGTGCTGGTGGTTGTGCTGGTGCTGGTGGTGATGGAAGTATACAGCTTAGGATATGTGGTGCATAACTTACGCTGTGTATTTGATCTGGGGTTGGCTTAAATAGATAATTTATAAATATCATTTGGAATAGTAAGAAGAACTGGATGGATCATGTACTGAGAGGGAACAGTTTGCTGAAGGAGTTAATTGTGGGAAGAATGAAAGGAAAGAGGTTTTAGAAAAAGACCGAGACTTGGGATGTTGGATGATTTGATAACTAATTCGAATGTTGATATGAAGAGAAAGGCAGAGGATAGAAATATGTGGAGGAGTTATGTGCTATAGACAGAGAGAGCGAGAGATAGAGGGAGAGATCTACTTGACTGAAAATTTGTATTCTATATGTAATATTTTAACACATAATAATCATTGCATGCTAAATAACTAGTATTATGTGTGCATAACTAATGCTATGTGTAATTCTATGTTAAATTTAATACTATGCCAAATGTTACACGAGAAATAACTAACTATGTGTGTAACATATTTTACATAAATGGCACTGTGTGATATAGGTACACTAAAGGGACACTCTATATAGCGCTGTATGACGCAAAATTAATTAGGCGTTATACAAGTGACGCTATGTAACACATAACTATATGTTATGCTCTGTAACACGTAACTATGTATAACACTTTCTGACTCAAAGCTATGTGTAGCGATGTGTACCACATAGCTATATTTAACTTTAAAACTCATTGCTGTTTGTAGCGCTGTGTGACACATAACTATATATACCTTTAAAACGCATAGCTATTTGTAGTTTTGTGTGACACACCACCATATGCAATTTAAAACACATAGCTATGTGTAATGCTGTGTGTAACTTTAAGACACATATCTATTTGTAACGCTGTGTGTACCTTTAAAACACATATCTATGTGTAATGCTGTGTGACACATGTGTTATGTGACAGGATGAGTTGATGAGGGAAGCTCGCCTGATGGCGGATCTCAAACACCCACACGTTGTGAGGATGATCGGTGTGTGCAGGGCTGAGACCATCATGCTCGTGCTGGAACTGGCTGCCTTGGGCCCGCTCAATAGATATCTCAAGCAAATGAGAGCGCAGTCAGTACTTATTCTTCTCCAAGTGCCGTGCCTGTTCCAAGCCTGGGCGGTCATGGTCATATTCTTCCATATGTCTCTGTTCTTTATTGCTCTGATCATCTCTGTTTCAGTTAACTGCATCCATTTGCTAAGACTCTTAATAAACGTCATCCGCTGTTGACCCTTTCTTCTTTTTCCTTCTATTATTCCTGTCACTACGGTATTTTCAACTACTTTGTTCCGCAAAATGTGTCCGTACACTGTCTACATGTGTCCGTACACAGTCAGTACACTGCTCTATTTTAATCTTCTAGACTATCAAAAAACAGTTTTAAAAGTATGTAAAATAAACACGCATTATAGTGAAATGATCAACTACGTTGATATCTCATCACTTTTTAATACCACATGTTTAAACCGTTAGGCAATTTAGTCCATTTTTCGTTTCATCAGTCCAGTGAATGTCCGAGATTTTACTCTCAGATCAGCGCGGTAGGTATTCGAACCCACGAGGGTTTAATTCACCTCAGGATCTGTCATTTAAAACTTCATGACGTTACCCTTATGCTATTAAGGCATTCATGTATTCATGCAGGCATAAAATTCTACGTAAAACTAGTAAAGTAACAGGTGAATCAACTGGTTAGTCGATGGAGTGCTCTGTATGGATCTTGAAAAGCAGCACGTGAGTAGGAATATGTACCTAGGACCTGTCACTTGGCGGAACATCAGAGAGCGAGATTGTAAGAATATTTGTAAGCCCTCGCTAGCTTCGATGTCCATCACTGCGTAAATCAATGACTTTTATGAAGATTAGAGAGGATAAAGTAGACACAAGCGCATGAATTTCAGAACTTAGTCTGATCTGAATATGTTGTTATGGAATTAGATATAACTAATTAAGAAATAATACTTGCCTTGTTGCTTGCAATTAGCTCTCTCTCTCGCTCTCTCTCTCTCTCTCTCTCTCTCTCTCTCTCTCTCTCTCTCTCTGCCTGAGCTCTCTCGCTCTCTCTCTCCCTGTCTGAGCTCTCTCTCCCTCTTTCTCTCTATTCTTTCTCTCTTCTCTCTCTCTCTCTCTCTCTCTCTCTCTCTCTCTCTCTCTCTCTCTCTCTCTGTCTCTCTTTGAAGTAAGTAACACTTAATTTTATGTATTTCTTCTGTCCAGAATTTCAATGTCTACTATTCTCAAGCTGATGCATCAGGTAATTTTTCAGTATTAATTGATTTACTGTTTAGTGCTACATATAGTATTGGAAGAGCAGCTTATTTATATAAATCTTATAGGTTTATTTAATTATTGTTACTGGTATCTCTCCAGTAGAGGTCGTGCTTAAGGAATGGGGGATATATTTGAAATTAAGAAAAAAATATTAACATGAAAACATGATATTTCATGTCATAACGTTTAACTGATTTTCTTAAAAGTATTTTTTAAAACTAATATTATGAAATATGAAATATTGTAATTATGTTATAATCTCATGTTATTAAGTGACGCTACTAAACTAAAGCTAATTTAATCTATATTTAAACTACGTAGTTTTATTTGAAATACTGTTTTGTGCTATTTGTGCTTTGGATGTATTGTAGTTATGTTCGTATGTTCCATTTATATGCTGTATCTGAGGTTTTCAAAGTAGATTGTTTTGAAATAAACGAAAATATTATATTTTATGTTCGATCAAGATCTCTTGAAGTCATCCGCTTATTCATATTTTTTATATGAAAAAGCTATGATATAATATAATATAATATATAATAATATATGAATAAGCTATAATATGAGATAATTCATAAGTTATTTCTTAGTTGCATTAATTTATTAATTTATTCATTAATTCTTTTATTTCTTGGCTATGGCTCCTTAAATAATTCATTTTAATCATTTATTTTATATTGATTGCATCTATTGCTACTTTCCAATCTCCTAACTGTTTGCTACCTCGATAATTTATTTATATTTGGTAAATTATTAATTATCTTATTCATCTGTTCGTTTTTGTCTATCATACATATATTTTTATCATTAAAGCTCTTTCGATCACTCAGTCCATCGTACATTTGCTCTGTCAGTAATTAATTAATTCATTCATTAGATCCATTCATTCATTCATTCATCCATCCAACCATCCATTAATCATTCATTCATTCATTCTTTCTTTCTTTTTTTTCTTTCTTTCCTTTTTTCTTTTTTTCCTTCTTTCTTTCTTTCTTTCATTCAATCATTCATTCATCCATCCATCCATCCATCTATTCTCGTCAAGTGACAGGTCCAAGGTAAATATTTCTGCGCCGTTTGCTTTTAGCTTAGTATGGGTTTTATCATTCATTCATTCATTCATCTATTTATCCATTCATTCATTAGATCATTCATTCTTTCTTTCATTCATCCTTTCATCCATTAGCTCATTCGATCATTCTTACATTCATCTGTACACCTATATGTATTCATATATCTCGACAGGTGGCTCAAGGAATGGCTTACCTGGAGAGCATCAACTTTGTGCACAGAGACCTTGCTGCTAGGAATGTTCTTCTTGCTAGTGAGGACATGGCTAAGATTAGCGACTTCGGCATGAGCAAAGCTCTCGGCATTGGAAACGACTACTACAAGGTTCGTCATGTCTATACGACGAAGTCTATCACTTTCAATTCATTCGAGATGGGACTAAAAAACTAATGTTATATTGTTATTCCTATAGTTATACTGTATCATCATCAACCTCCCTTGAATCCCAGTCGGGATACGAATAGACTGTTTCAGATCCTCTCTGTCTCACATCACATCATCAGTCAATCCCCTATTTGAGGCTTTTCCATTCTTTACATTTTAATAGTAAGTTCTGGATTCTAGGCTCTCTTAGGTTATGTTAATTAATAGGTTAATTATAGGTTATGTTAATTAATAGGTTAATTATAGGTTAGGTTAATAGTTACGTTGTATGAAATGATATAATATATACACGGATGTCTTTTGTACCCGGCACTCCTTTTTGCTATTACAATAAAGATGTAATGAGCCGATCAGAAGTCGATTTTCGCAAACAAAGAAATTTTGTATGATTTTAAAACATCTTTAACAACAGAATAAGATATATGCTTGCATGCATGCATATATGTTATACATGTACATGTATGTATGTATATATGCATGCATGTATGCGCATGTACTGTATATATGTATAAAGGTATGTATGTATGTGCATATGTATGTATGTATGTATGTGCATCCACGCATGCATGCATTCATGTATTTATGTATACTGGCTGGAGCCAGTGGCGAAGTCGGTAAGACACTCGACCGCGGATCAGTAGGTGCAGGGTTCAAATCCTGGACTCGCCAGTCACTGACATCGCTTTCGAGTGAGGAAACTGACGTTAACCTTAGCTTTTTAGCTTTTTTTATGTATTTATATATATATATATTGTTGCAGGCTGACAAAGCTGGAAAATGGCCGTTGAAGTGGTATGCACCAGAATGCATATATTTCTACAGGTTTGACTCCAAGTCGGATGTTTGGAGTTACGGAGTGACCCTGTGGGAGGCAACTTCATATGGAGGCAAGCCTTACAGAGTAAGAAATCAATCAGTTAATCAATGAATAAGACAAGCAATCAATTAGAGCAATCAGTCAATCAATCAATAATACAGAGTATGCATAGATTGATATGCATGTAAATTTACTGTCGTTTATCGCTAATAGCTAATCATTTCATCGGTAATAATACTACTACTAATAATAATAATACTAATAATACTACAAATAATAATAAAACCCAGACCTTGTTCCTTTGGCCATTGAAACCATGGGTCCCATAATCCCGATGGAGTGGACTTCATTAATAGCATAGGCATACTTACTACAGGGAAGACCGCCGATAAGCGAGGGACCTCTTTCCTTTGGCAAAGGCTTTCCATTACTTTGCAAAGATTTAATGCAGTCTGCTTCAGTAATTCTTTTATGCAGCTAGATGACCTCGAGTAGCCGGGCGGCGATTAAGCATGTAGTGCTCGAATAGTTATTATCAAACCTCGCGTTCTTTACACCCGGGTTAAAAATTAATAATAAAAATTATTTTAATAATAATGTAATAATAATAATAATAATAATACAGGTTTAACGTCCGTTTCGTCATTCAGTGATTATGGTAGGGACGTCGTCAGAGCACTCTGAAATCTATTCAATAAACGGATTGCAAAGATGTATGTTGAAGAAAAAACTATACAAAGCTTTAGAAAAAAATAGCAATAAATCTTTGAACGTTATCGTTTAACGTTGATCTCTTCCCTAGCTAAACTGGAATTAAAGGCAAGATGATGATGATCATTTGACGTTCTTTTACATGGTTGATCATTTGATGCTTTTTTTTCGAACAAATTCTGTAATTTTATTTCACAATTGATAATGTAAAGGTTTTGATTACTGCAAAATCTTCTGACTTGTTAACTAATTATCATTTTAAAATGTAAACTATTAGATCATCCTTTGACATTGGAGTATAATTTGACGTTTTAATCAGTTTATGATCTTATGATCATTTGATCGTTGATTTATAACCAGGGCTCATTGGATCAATTAAGCATCATTGCTATGCTCAGTTGTTCACAGCTTGTACGCAGTAGTTCTAAAGTCGTTCATGATCTTAAACAGATTTATATTGATCTGCCCTTCTTTGTTTTGTTAACTGTAGTAACCTGCAGGAACGTGTAAAGCGGTCTCGATGACCGGACACCGGCCATTGACACGGCTATAGAAATTGTCGGAGGAAATTGTTATAGAAATTGTTATTTATTATTATTATATGATTGTAGAGGATAATTGTGGCCAATATTGTCTTGAACCGTGATGGCTATAAATTGTTGTGTACGGCTGTTTAGAATATGAAAGGCAACGACATAGTGCGGATGATAGATAGTAATGAAAGGATGGAGAAACCACCTCAGTGTCCGGATGAAGTCTATAACATTATGCTCAAGTGTTGGCAACATAAGTAAGTCTATCATTTTTGGTATATTTTGCGTATTCACTAGGTCTATATAATGTATATATATATATATATATATATATATATATATATATATATATATGTATATATATATATATATATAGATATAATACCATTTTATATTTAAAACTGTATTTCTTGTTAGTATTGCAATCTAATTATCACATACGACTTCATGATTTTTTTAATGTGTTATATGTTGCTTACTAAAGACTAACTATATTCTTCTCAGTGATTAATTAATAGTTGATACTATATATTGTCATATTATTATATTTTCCCAATTTTGAATCCGGGTTACTGAACAATAGACCAACCGTTAACTTAACGAGGCGTAAGAGATCACAGAGCAAAAGCTGATGAAGGCAACGATTAATAATAACCATGGAGAGGAAAAGGAGGAAATAACGAAAACTACAAAAACAGTTACCGAGAAAGAAAACTTTTTAAACACATGCGGTTGTAATGTGTGTAACTATATACGGAATAATAATTTTAATTAACGGAAAACCACCTCAGATGCTATGTTTTTCCCAACTTAATGGCTACGTACGGTATTAGTAAGGTACAGCTTTTTGTGAACGGATTAACGTGTTGATCCATGGAGTGCACAATATGGAGCTTAAATGCAGACTCTGGGTTTGAATATTTACGTTGGACCTGCCACTTGGCAAAACACTAGATAGAGAGATGATATTAAAGTGATTTAATGTATTGATCTGTTTTCAGGTCGAACAATCGGCCGAGCTTCAAAGATCTTGTAAAATTGATGGAAGGCCCCAGCAGAAGTGTTAATGGCCACTGAACTCTCAGCTCAGGTTTTTAGTCGTTTTCTACGCCTGACAATCTTCACTCGCTTTGTCTGTGGAGGTTCCTATTCTCACAAATGTTTCTTGTGAAAGTATTTTGCATTCGCTCTCTATGCGGACATGTATCTACGCATCAGTTACTCGTTTTCTATCTATTCCTATAAGGTTCTAAAGGACAGAGATAGGCCTATATTTTAAATACAGAGACATTAGGGGTAAAAAATTAACAGTTAAAAAATGAAGAAGTTCTGAATAATACGATTTCATTTAAATGCAATAAATGCGTAGAAAAATTAATCTTCTACGTTACTTTGGATCGTTTAAATAGACAAAAATGGAGAAACAGTTATTTTTGAAAATGAAACCTGGAGTCAAAAGCTGTGGATATCTGTTGATGTCTCGTAGGAAACTTTTGAGATATATTCTCCAATTTGTGCACTTAATTCATTTGCACGGCCACCTAATTTGTATCTTTCTATTTTTGTTCTATTTTTACATTTCTGTTTAAATTCACAATAATGTCGTCTTTTAATGTTTATATTTGCACTGTAACAGTTTTTATAAGTCTTATTCAAGAATTCCTACACGAGAATTTTTGCGTACACATTATATATTAGTATTACATTTCTTGTGAATATTCAATTGAATATGCTGGACGTCCGTTTTGCGATGCTATTTGAATGTCTATTGGTTATAATTTTGAAAAATTTACTTATAGCGCGTACTATATTATATTACGTTTAGTATATTTTATTGGGACTAAAGATATTTACTATGGAAGTAAATTTAGATGGAAAAAGACTAATTTTGGATTATCTGCCTCTTTAAATGTTAGTCTATGGTAAATTTCAATATATACCTAATTCAAAGTTGTTGACTTCTGAGAGAAATGAGGAATCAACCAGGCCATCCATTAACCATTACGTCTAACATGAATTTTTGTATTTGTATATCCAAGTATCAAAAAGGCTCAAATCTAGTTTACTTGCCAGCTTCGCCTATCGAGGATGTGCCAGTGGCGGGTTGGACTAGATTGTCATACTATGAAGAATGCAAATCGTCTAAATTAGTGTTGATTTTGCAATCGTTGATGTGTTTCTTCTCTCTTTGAATACAACTATATAATTACAATCTTTGTGTGTATATGTATGTGTTGTTTCTGTAGTTGTTTGACGTTTGTCCTTGTTGTTCAGGTAGTTGACGATCATTGTTTTAACACCATATAAAAGTGAGCATTTTTTCCTAGTGATGCTATATTTTATATCTAGAGCCTGCTATATACTGCCCAACGCATTTTTGTAATGCGTATAGCACTAGCCTGTGGACATTCATACGTGTATAAATCTATTTATTAAAGTGTCAATGACTGGGCATGCTTGTGCTTGTATTTGAGTTTACTTGTGTGTTGATATGCATCTAATATATGTGATATATATATATATATATATGTATATATATGTATATATATTATATATATATATAATATATATATAGTATATATATATATATATTATTTGTATTTAATATATATGTATGTGTGTATATATGTATATATATATATATATATATATATATATATATATATATATATATATATATCGCAATAAGAAACGTTCTCACTGGAGCGTGCCGCGTTTTAATTTGATATTACGTTTACTTTGGTTCTGTTAATTAATAGTAAACAGTGGTTAAAGTGTGGGGGGAACGCAGGGGAACTCAGTTTCACTAGCTCTCATTTTTCTGAGGTGCGTTCCCCTGTGGGGGCCATATTTGATAGTAGGAGACCTATAAATACATTAAAGGAGGGCCTGAACAATTCTGACCGTTCCCCTAGCTCTCAATTCCCACTTTAACCACTGGTAGTATATTAGCATTTTCATATAAATAATTATGCTCTAATTGACTTCCAATACATGCATCTATTTGTATATGTCAACAATGTACGGTTCATTCTTGTATTTTAATTGCAACTCAATGTATGGAATTTCTATACACATGTTTTCTATTCTAATTCCGGCCACTAGAGAATGAACTCACGAATAGCTTCACGTGTTTTGAAGAGGCGAAGCAGATGATTAAAGGGTTGACGAGAGAAGACTGTCGGGAATACGAAGTCTCCATCAAATCGTCTTGTTTATAAATGAGTGTCTTTTGTATTGAGATTAATCAGTTTAATTGATCGTGGTTAATTAGTGAGCTAAATTTTAACATCCTTGGAATAGATGTGTGCCTTGGACTTACTCGTTTCTCGAGAATGGAAAAACGAGCCGTATCGGTAAATATTGAACGAGCATGTCTTAAATCTTTATATAATTTAAAATAACAGTAAAGACTTAAAATAGTACCAATATCATGCAGAAATTTCCATAATATTTTCCGAGTATATATTTTTTATCCCAAATAGCATTTGTATTGAAGGTCATGTGCATGTAAATCTCGTTGGAGCATTTGCAGCTTGCTGGGAAACAAAAAAATATGCACTCAGCATGAATAATTCTTGGACTTTTAAGAAAGTTCAAAACATTTCTTTGATAAATTTGCCCATTTGTCTGGATATAGTGACTGTAACTTGACATATATGGCATACATGCGACTACAAATGGAATATTGTATTTACTTGCAAGCGTGTGCTAGGAATCGGGTCTGATTTACATTCTACTCTGAACAGGCCTTGTGTAGACAATCGCCTCGTCTTCTACTAATATATTTACAATATTTGAAGTGTTTTACATTTGTCAATAGCTCGCCATGTCGCTAGGTTATCCTCTATGCACTTTAGTAAATGAGCAAGAAGATTTTTAGCGATTGCATTCAGCTAGCATCTAAACTGGACGCATTGTATTTCATTACACTCGTTACTTTGTAATACCTCGTATTTTTTATTCGGAAAGTTGTAGATATTGATTGTCAATTTTCGCGATTTTAATTAGTTAGTGATTAATGATTTATAATATATTTGTCGATTTTCATATACCTCTTGATTATGCAGACATTTCTGCAGCAGTAGATTTAGTAGGGCTTATGTTATTTAACTTTTTAATATTTTATTAGGATAATGTAGATTTTTTAAATATTTACTCATATGTGACTTTTCACCACCGTTGTGTAACTCTAGCGAGCTCTATACAAAACCTGTTGGACGCACTTATTTGTGGACATTTGTATATTTCAGCCTCACTTTAATAAACTGGTATTGATGGTTTCTACTAGTATAGTATTGCATTCAGTTTCTGTAGGCATAAATGTAGTCTCGCTTTAAACAATGGAATCCTTAGAGTAGATGAAACAAAATTGCAAATGTTTCGGAAGGCCCGCCTAATGCGATTACTAGAAAATTAATAAGGGGCTAAACAGTACTTTATAGCAATCATTCAATTACATTATATGCTTATTCAAAAATAGATTATTTTAGTTTAAACTAAAACAAAAAACAAAAACTCAATCAGAGTCAGTGAAGAATTGTGTAGTGCCTATATTACAGCATCAAAATTACAGTTTTACAGCATTGGTAGAACAGCATTAGTATTACAGCGTGTATTACATCGTAAATTAGACGGCATGTTACACATACTAAACAACACTGTGAATGGCGAACTATTGTAGCAGCAACAACAACAACATTGTAAAACCATTATTTCATATTTACACTGAGTACGACAAGCACTCGGATTACGTGTAAAACTCAATATCGTTTATTTTAACAGAATGCTCTTAAATGCATTTCAGTGTAATTACAGTTAAACAGTTAAAACTTCTGTACTCAGACTTATATTAAGTGAATCGTTGAATTGGTAAAGATACTTCAGTCAGAAAACGGCCAGTGATCACTGGCTAAGGTTAGCCATGCTAGCCGTGTAAATCCTAAGTATGAATTCAACGATTAACTATGCTAATACACAATTATGAGAGTAGCAATTTGTGAACTACAGTGTACAGTGTAATTGAATGAAAACTCGATGAAACTTAAACTTTAAAAGTGTGCCGATAGAGGTAAATAACTGACTGATGTAGACAATAATGTATGATGATGATGATGTATCAACAATGATGTATCAACAAGGCAGGGCATCGTGTGAATTTTTTTACGATTAAACAAAGAATTAAGCATAGAATGTAGGCTTTATACTTAAATATGATCTAATAGAATACCGTATACCATCGAGGAAATGGCGAAGAATATAGTTTTGTGGTGGAACAGAGAAATCTTTAGCCGGACCAGCCCCAGGATTTTCACATGACATGACATGAGAATACCGTATACACAACTATGCGTTTAAAGCAACTATTTGATATGAGTACAAACATCAGGAGCTGAGTTATATTCTACACTGTGTTTTTTATAACTGATACCCCAAATTGTTTTAACAAAGTCGTAAGAAGTTGACCGATGTTCTTGAAATTTACAGCACTTGACCAGCAGCCAATTCTATAAAACATAGGTACATTTCGTTTGAATACCTTTAACAACGTCAAAGTTATAGTTTTGTGAATAGGAGTGGGGTCATATAAGAAATTTCCAGTATAGGATTGCGGGCGTGTTACATGCTGCGTAAAATTATCTCTATAAAAATAATAGCGAACACGTCAGAAAATTTCAGCTAATGCTATTTTGAAGAACAATCACTTCTTTGCAAAATGACGTAAAATACGTGCTGATATGTTCTTAATTGACAAAGTTATTGAACTTTTAATGCATGCATTGCATGTTTGATTCTCTTCATGCAATGCATGCATAAAAGGTTCGATAACTTTGTTAATTAAGAACATATCAGTACGTATTTTACGTCGTTTTGAGAAAAAAATGATTGCTCTTCAAAATAGCATTAGCAGACATTTTATATCGCGTGTTAGCTAGTATTTTATAGAGATAATCTACGCTAAATATAACACGCCCGTAATCCTGTACTAGAAATTTCTTATCTGACCCCACTCCTATTCGCGAAACTATAACTTTGCCGTTATTAAAAATATTCAAACGAAATTTCTCTATGTTTTGTAGAATTGGCTGCTGGTCAAGTGCTGTAAATTTCAAGAACATCGGTCAACTTCTTACGACTTTATTGTTAAAACAACTTGGGGTATCAGTTATAAGAAACACAGTGTAGATATTCCAGATCGTATTCTGTTGTGCAATAAACCTCTTTTTAGTTTCTTGTGCAATGTGAACAAATATTTGCAATCTCAGAAACACAAATTCAATGAAATAAAATAGTCCTACAAAACCATGATTGTCGAATCATTCTTACATGCACATTACAAAACAATAATCATCGATCCATAATGATAATCAATGAATTAGTGATGATAATCAATGAATTAACTAGGATGATCAATCAATCAATGAGAATTATTAATTACTCAATGATGATGATCAATCAATCAATGATGATGTTAAATCAATAAATGAAAATGATCAATAAATGAGAATGATGGTAATCAATCAATGAAGATGATCAATCAATCAATGAGGATGATCAATCAATGAGGATGATCAATCAATACAGGAAGATGATAATCAATGAGAATGATGGTAATCAATCATTGAGGTTGATCAATCAATCAATAAGGATGATCACTCAATCAACGAGGATGATCAATGAGGGTTTAACACCCGGTTCTTCACCTGAAGGTTATATGAGGGACGTCTCAAGCAGAAGTTATAGTTACAAGCATACCACACCGTCAGATCATGTCAACACCTGCGTAAAGTATTGACCAAAGAGTGCAGAGCGGATGGCTCGTTGGTAAATTGCTCGACAGCGGATCTGTAGGTTCGTGGTTCAAATTCCGTACTGTCCCCGTCACTAACATACTATCGAGCAGGAAACTGACGTTAAACTTAGCTTTAGCTTTAGTTTTAAGAGAAGGAATTTAACAACATGGGATATGATACAACGTTTTAAACCTGCAGATGATACTACAACATGCAGTCTACAATGATAAAGACATACAAAAACTTAATAACATTAAGCTACAATGATTCAGATCTACAAAACATTTAACAGCATCAGGTTACAATCATCATCATCATCATCATCATCATCATCATCATCGTCATCATCATCTTCATCATTGATTTCAAACATACAGCTGTCCAAATTACAGTAAAGTACAAGAATAAAAATAGGACTTGTATTCTATATCCAGTACAAACACACACACACTATAACACTAATGACATCCGCACTAACCACACAGCACCTTCGACAAAAGATAAGATCGACGTCCCTGACATTGCCTTATGGCGAGGAACCGGACGTTAAATTCTTATTGATTGATTGATCATCTATAAGCCTCCAAAACCATATTAATAAATTCGATAATGCTAGTACGCAATACAATAGGCTCATAAGTTAACGAAAAGCAGGTCCATAGTGTCCTAAGACAAGCCTATACGATGCATGCAATGTCCCTCATTCATACGTTTGCTATAAAATATCTCGCGTACATTCAAACAATTGTACATGGCTCAAAACAAACAAAATCAACGTAAACGAATATACAAAAAGATAAAGCTTATCAACATTGAAACGGGGATCAAAAACAAAAACAATAACCGAAATGTCGCTAGGCAAAATCTCATCATTCCAGATTTAAATTGTTAACGATATCTTTTTGACTGAATATGACGGCCACAGTACGAACCGTATTTAACAGGAATAAGGAAATTATTCTGAATTTAACAAGAATATTAAAATTACCTTCCTAAAATATAACAGAATTAGAGAAAAGTTATTAATAATTAAACATTATTAATTTAATTTTTCTAATTTGTCACAACAATATGGAATGATGAAGTTTTGCAAGGCAGATCACTTGATTATATTACACCAGTAATTCATCAACGGAATTCTAAATCCAACAGAATTCTGACTTGATTGAACAATGGAATTATTCATTTACCAACAAAACAAACCGTACACGCAACATACAAGCGGCTCGAGGAAGGAATCGTTTCCAAATTCCAACTATTGCGCATGCGCCATAACCGATGTGACAGGATCAACGCTGCAAATGTTGCGTTAAAAAGTTACAATTTATAATTTTTAAGCTATCCCTAACCCTATCCCCTACCCTTTACCCTAACCCTACCTAACCATATTCTTAAGGAACTAATAAAACTTAATAACTTTAAACTTTAAAAAATTAAAAGTGACTCGAGCAATAATCGAAGCCCGAACCCCGTGATCTAAAGCCTAGCTCTATACCACGAAGCTATCGGGGCCTCCGTTTGAACACAGTTGAATACATGATGTCAACATATCTTACTAGAAAATCGTAATACCAAAAAAATTATTATTACAATTCTCGTGCGCATGCGCAATAGTTGGAAATTGTTCCTTCTTTGAACCGCTTGTCGCAACAGTACAAGAGCACAGTCTATATTGCGGAGAGGTAGTGAGATAGCGCACCACTAAAATTGTACAATTTCACGACGCTGTTAACATTTACCTGTAAAAAGCTCTTCACTACAAAAGTACCCCAACCAAGACTTCACCACGACTGTGCCACCGAATAAAAATAAACAGCCTAATATGCGACTACTTAAAGTATTCAAATGTTATTTTAACTCATTTAAATTTAATTAACTTCTTGAGAACGGTAACTGCCGTTGTGAAGTAACTTGAAGCGATGAAAACAATTTAACGAGTAATTCTATAGTTTCCAAGAGTAAAAATTAATTAATTAAAAATTAATCAATTAAAAGCAATAAAGCTTTTTACATAGCTTTCTACTTATGGAAGATTTATGCAAACTCTTTCCGAAATGCGCCATCTACTAATCATAAAGATTTTTTTAAGCACATGGGTTCAGTACGAGACGGTCAGGCTGGTATTCTAACTCACGTCATTTTGCTTATTCGGTAAGTGTTCAATCAACTCAACAATTTAACCAGTTTATTAAAGCTACCTTACCCTACATACGTAATCAAACGACAATTATACAAGTGCAGCACTGCGAGTGTCATAGTTAAAATCGAATTAAACGCAGGAGATTCATAGCCAAAAATAGATTACATGTACTTTAAATAGGCCACACACTTAAAATATTCATTTCATAAAATTATTTACTAAAAACACTTTAAATATTAAATTCCTTAAAGTATTTTACTACTAAAAGTTTAATATGCAGTTCATAAAGACATTTGTAGCCACATATCATCGCTAGATTTAATACAATATCATGAAATTAGCCAAGGAATAAAGACAAACTACAACAGAGTAAAAAGGTAACGTTACTTTCGCAACCCATAGGCGATATATAAAACATCTAGTCCACTGTCTTTATACACAATTCCTCCGCAGTAGTTAGTTCGCTATCTCATATTGAGGTCCAGCAGTTTGGAACACCTTGTCTCTCTCTTGATGGAAATTTAACTTCATAAGACGGAACAAATTTAAACCCGCTGTTTAAGGCCTAATACAATGGCGTCTCCTAGATATAGAATGTTTAGAGCCGTTTTAAAATGCCCGTTTATAACTGAACTGTATTGAGCTGAATTAATAATAATTAATGTTAATTATTCATCTCTAACATGTAAACCAATCAAATATTTACTTCACAGTCACCGACTGAGACGTTTTAAAGCATTGGAAATTTGGTTCAGGAGAAAAATAGAAATCAGCTATTTGGACTCACAAATGAAAATAATTGAAAAGTTCACGAGAGAGGTAGAATTGATATGCAGTTAATGAAAGTAATAAAAGGAAGAAAGAAGAGCAGAGCGGAGCATGATATAGAAGATGAGGGGTTGCTTGAATAATAATAATGCAATAACAACTATAAAAGGAAGAAAGCAAGAGAAAAGGTTTACGGGAAGTGTGAGACATTGTTAGATTCATAACACATTAATATATATATATATATATATATATTACACATTTGTATACATATATATATATATAAGTTATATATATATATATATATATATATATATATATATATATATATATATATATATATATATATACACTAATGTGTTATATCGAAAGGAAAGCAGATTGTACAATTATCTGGAAGAATTTTATTCCATGGACGTGCTGGTAAGCAATGCACCGACACAGCGAGTGTGAGAGAGATAGAGAAAGAGAGAGAGAGAGAGAGAGAGAGAGAAAGAGAGATAGTCACTGTCTATTGCTTACAAATGATATTAACTATTGCGAACTATTCAATAAGTTATTTTAATTTAATTGACAAACGAGTCTTAATTAAAAAAACGCTGAGTATTTAGAGCAACGACTGAAAAAGCAGTTGATTAAGAGATTGCAATGGACTACATCGTGATACTTAACAACAAATCAATCAAATGATGAACAACAAATCATTCAAATGATGCATGAAAGCCATTAGAATAAGCTGCAAAAATCTTTTGTAACTATCCTTCAAAGAAAAATGTTGTAAAATTAAACTATAGATTGAAAAATAATCCATAAAAAGCCATATTTTAGAGTTATAATACACACACACACACACACACACACACACACACGCACACACACACACACATATATAGATATATATATATATATATATATATATATATATATATATATATATATATATTATATATATAATACATAAGTACTAATAATACATATGTATATATAAGTATATACATGTATATATACTGTACATTAGTTTAAAAAGATTTCAGCAAAGTATGCTAATATTTAAAGTTTTGAGGCATCCATCGTTTTACAAATTTCACATCTGTCTTTAATTCACTTGTGTAGCATCTTACAAATACGTTTTAATCAACTAAAGCAAACGAGTGAATGGCATCAATTAACAATCCTTGTTAAACGCTTTTAATATGAAATTATTTAACAGAAGAAAAATATATACGGATAAAAATAAAAACAAAACAACAAAATTAATAGCATTAATAATAGTTTCACGTCCGTTTTCTTACACAAGGATGATCACTAATAACCAACGATAACAAAATTTAACGTCTGTTTCTTCGCGAACAGATCATGACTAACAGTTAACAAACGTCAATAACGTTTAAACTCATTTAATCATCCGAAAATGGCATTATAGGCATGCTAGACAACCTACAATTTTCTAACTATAAGCAGATCTACAAGTACAAATTTGGCTTTATAAATGTAGAAAATGCGTAGCACAACGCAGCATAAGATAACAAAATAAAGCAAAATGACTATAACACTTAACAAATAAATAGCAAAACCAAAAGCACTTACAATTAATTGATATGCAAGCCTACACTAGAGGCGTACTAATTCTCTGCAATGATTCCCGGAAACTTAATAGCAGACCATTCGAAAACCTGTCAATTCGTAAGAGATGATCAATGCAGATATAGCAGTGTGTATTTAAGCGGTCTCTCAAGCTATCCGGCAATTTGAACTCAACGTTGGTTGATACAGGTTAGGTAAATATCATACTTTCATTTTTAGTTGATACCTAGTACAATGCTACTTTTATTCTAGTTTAGTTAAACTGAACTATACCGTAGGCCTACACACAGTAAAACAGCGTTACCATTAGTCTTTCTCTCTCTAATGTTCTGCCAAGTGGCAGGTCCAAACGGCATATTTCTATTCACAGTCTGCAGACACGCTCCACATAGAGCTCTACATCGGTTAACAAATTAATTCCTTCACAAAGAGCTATGCCTCGCCTACACCTGAAAATAGTCAACAGCTTGGATACGCAGTTTAACTATTACATATTCAAATTGATGACCCTAAAGACTTGCTATAAAGGTGGCAGCAGAAAATCTACAGGAAATTCTCAAATATGCTAAAAAAAGTAAAAAATAACTTAATTTAATTTAGAAAATTAAACTTTTTTAAAATAAAAAATTGATACAATATTAAATATCATAAACATCTCAAATGAAGCAGCGTTCTCTAAACTCTGAATTCTTTATTTCGGCGTTCATTAATCTCAACATGCTCTATCTCTATACTGACGTCTCAACAAGAATAGGAAAATTTATATACACAGAAAATGCATTATACATAGTTTCAACTGTTTGGTTGCATCTAAAGGTACATGTTTCCGTGGATCATGGGTACAAGGCGATGGGTACAAGCTCAAGGCAACTCTCACTTACTGACATGAAAGAGACGTTATTTCTTCATTTGTGAATAACGGAGAAACGAGATTGAGATTTTCGTGCATCAAATAGTCCATCCATATCCAAACTTATACAAAGTTTGCGCAGCATCAACTTAAACGCAAGGCTTTTTCTTTCTGTTAGTCTATGAATTTTACGAATTTTGACTAGAAGAATAGAAACCTACTAAATCATTTTAAAGCTTTGTTATGCAGGCGCAATAAATGATGAGTTACTCACGCAAGGAAAATCTTTAGTAGCTCGAATGAAGCTAATTAAAATAAAATTGAAATTCAAAGCAAATTTAATAAACACGACGAATCTTGCGGTTTTGTAAGGCTTTGTGTTGGAAGCACACTATGTAGTTATTCTACGTTAAATGAGGTTGTTCTATCTCCAGGATTTAGAATTTAACCTGCAGCAGCAATGTAGCGAACCATGACTCAGGTTTCCTTGACTAATACCAAGGCTAACGACTAAAGGTTAGGCTGACGTCAGTTTCCTGCAGCACAAAGAACACAAAGGCACATCAGCTATGCGAGAGGCTAAGTTAAGGCCCAGCTACAAAGCCAAACACGCTTAACCGACTAATTATGATAACTCATACCAACTACTATGATGACTCACAGCTGCTGCTATATGACTCATTGTTGCTGCTATCATGACTCACAGCTGTTGCTATAACGACTCATATCAAGGCTATGATGACTCACAGCAGCTGCTATGATGACTCACAGCTGTTGCTATAACGACTCATATCAAGGCTATGATGACTCACAGCAGCTGCTATGATGATTCACAGCAGCTGCTATGATGACTCACAGCAGCTGCTATGATGACTCACAGCTGATGTTATGATGACTCACTGCTGCTCTATCATGACTCACAGCTGTTGCTATAACGACTCATATCAGCTTCTATGGTGACTCACAGCAGCTGCTATTAAGACTCATTGCAGCTGATATGATAACACGCTGCTGCTGCTATGACGACTCATTGCAGCTGCAATGATGACTCACAGCTGCCGTTATGATGACTCACTGCTGCTGCTATCATGACTCACTGCTGCTGCTATGATGACTCACAGCTGCTGCTATGATGACTCACAGCTGCTGCTATGATGACTCACAGCTGCTGCCAAACTTCTCTAGACTGATTCGACTCTTGATGACTCATAGCCTCTGGCACAACAATGTTCCTCTCACACAGCCCAGACTGGTTCAGACTTTGATCTCCGCTTTCACCTCCGGGTTGAGCTGAACTATTCATTGGATATGATCCCTGCGCTAACGACTGCTGCTGCTGCTGAAGCAGCTGATTGCGCTGCTGCTGGTGCTGCTGCTGGTACATTGGTTCAGCAGTGTAGGGACTGCACCAGTCCTGAGCGCTTAGATCAGGCTTGATTTGTCTCTGCTGCATCAGATGATCATGCTGCTGCTGATGTATATCTAAACATAGCGAAAATAACAGACGTCAAACTAAAAATACAAAATGAAAAAATCACTAAAAACAAATATAAAATCATCTTCATCATCATGTCGTTAGGGCTCATAATTACGACTGACTCGTCATAGCGACTCATAGCGTCTCAAGACTAAAGACAGACAGCTGCTAATGTGATTTAAATAGAATAATAATAATAAAAAATTAAATAATAAGTAAGTACATCGGCGTAAGATTGTCACAAAAATTTGGAGCATCCGAATTGTATAACTTCGATGTCTTCCAATTTAACTTAAGAAAGATTTTTGGCTCAAATACTCTTAAATTATTTCCAAATTATTTATTAATTAAGTATAATAATAATAATAATAATAATAATAATAGTAGTAGTAGTAATAATAATAATAATAACAACAATAACTTATACTAATCTCCGACAATTTCTATTGGCCGGTGTCCGGTCTTCGAGACGCTTTAGAGGGTCATGGCAGGCTATTATTAATCCTTTCCATGGCTAATCGTATCTTTGCTATTGATAGCGCCAAACGGCAGCAAACTCCGATACACTGTTAACCTTCTAAGGGCCCAAGGGAATATCCATCATTTGTTGAATGGCCTGGGCTTTGAACCCAGGTCACTTTTATCCGAGGCGAACACTATAACCATTACGCCATATCCCCACCCCAAAATTTGATTCCAATACCTCCAGAAAATCCATTTAAATTTCATGATGTGTCCTGATGCTCCACACACTTCACACACTGAACTACTTCAACATTTCCATATGTTTTTCTCAGACATCGCACATACCCAATATGGGTAAACACGATTGTTTTCTCAGGGAATGACGCCCCTGCCCAGTAAATGACAATCGAAGCTGAGGAAGGCATTGGGGGCCCACTTCATTATAAGCAGAATCCCCCAAGAATAATGGTATATCAAAAGGAATGCTATAAATGATTATAATTTAAAGATCCACTGGTATGTGAACATGAAGCGAAAGACGGAAAATAGAGATGTGTAGAGGCGTTATATACCATGGACCTGCCAGTTGGCAGCGCACTAAGAGAGACATACCCATCAGACCAGGGCTAGCAGAAGAGAGATGTTCGCCGTCTTGCTCCGTCATGACAATACCGAGCTGTTGAGCACTGGTAGGCGTGGTTTGTGTCAACGAATGGGGAGACAGCACGCGACCTCTGTTGCCATAGTAACCAGGCCTAGCGGAATATTTCATTGAATCGATCTGAAAATAATTGATAATATATATTAGTAGGTATATGACTATATTATAATAATTAATTAATTATTAGTATCATCTATGTTACATTTAAAGCATTTAATATATATTAATAGAAAATAATAAATAATGTAGGCCTACTTATTAATAGTTTTACAGTGTTTTGACTGTAATTTGCAGGAGTTCGCGATTAGCAATGGAATCATATCTGACAGTATCCCTGTGATTCGGAACCAGACGTTAAATTGGCTATATTTTTCAACTAACCAATAAATCTAAATGAAACAGACCAGGATAAAGCAAATTAAATAGCAAAATTCACGTCAAATATACAACGACATTTCATATACCGGATATTAAAGCTTCTATAAACAATATTTGACGCAACTAAAGCAATGAAGTCTACTACGAAGAACTGCAACTATTGTCTGAAATTTAACACATTTTAATTTTTTGCCAAAATCACAATGACGTTAAGCTAGCAAATAACGACGAGAAAATTGGGTATACAGGCCCGAAGGCTCTGACGTATGCACATCAAGGCTACAATTACTTTAAGAACAGTTAAGGGTAAATAATTGTATATACTGTATTATAGAGAAACAAGAAATTAATAGAGCTAAATGGTGAAACATACTACGAAGATAACAGAGTATCTGTTTAAATTTCCATTTGGTTTTACACGTGACAGACGCATGTGATGAGCTGATTTGTAAAAGAGATGAATTACTTTATCTGATACACTAGAAACAATGCAAAATACGAGAAACAGACGCTCTATCAACAACAAACTTAGTGGAACAAAACAAAGTCACAAATGGCATGATAATATAATGAAATTTGAACAGTTAGAATTAATTGGGGAAATGACCCATATATAAAATGTTCGCTTCAGAAGTAAGTTTTACAACGGATCGATAAGAATGTCTGTCATCATCATAAAGAATTGAAATATACCATAATGTCAGCATATATTGAAATATACCATAATGTCAGCATATATTGAAATATACCATAATGTCAGCATATATTGAAATATACCATAATGTCAGCATATATTGAAATATACCATAATGTCAGCATATATTGAAATATACCATAATGTCAGCATATATTGAAATATACCATAATGTCAGCATATATTGAAATATACCATAATAATATCCATGGATCAGCTGTGAAGTGCACTCTTAAAAAATCGACATACTATTAAGCATCGAGCGAAAATTTAAGATTCTGCGGAGTATCGTCAAACTGCGCTTTTATCATGATTTTGAGATAATACGAATTATATACTCTTAATAATATTTGCCCGTATTGTACTCGGGTGTGGTTGGATACAACAAGGTCCATATACAACAAGGAAAAACAGCCAATACAATATGAAATGTTCTGAATGAAGTGATTTATTAATATTAATATATCTACAAAAATTATCATTCAACAAGCATCGATCAGGAGCATCACAATGTTCAGCAGAAAGAATGCAAAAAAGCCTCAATTATCGTGATGATTATATATGCATATGTTAGCAAAGTGCCTTAGGGCATCAGTCAATTTAGCAAACCAATCGAACGGTTAGAAGTCCTGGTCATTTCGCTGGTAGGCACACTCACTCATCTAGCATTAGCAACGAACTAAAAAATAAGAGAAATAGTGAAATGATTGCGAGCAAGCCTCATCGTCAAAAGCCCGATCCGCAAGTGCGCTATTTCATGAGTCAGAGGAAATTCTGTAATTTCGTATGAAAGTTTACAACAAATAAACCATAAGTTTAAATCAAACCAGGCATTCGCTGTTTAGATAATTAGAAATAAATGAGTGTATATCACGTACGCGTATAATTGCCACAAATATCATTCAAACATACAAATCTATAGAACTAGGAGAGTCGCCCGTCAAACAAACGTCTAACAACAGTGAAGCGAAGAGACTGCGGTAAACGAGAAAAATCCATTAAGTGAAGTGAGAGATAGATAAAGAGAGAGAGAAGAGAGAGAGAGAGAGAAGAGAGAGAGAGAAAAAAAGAGAGAAGAAAGAGAGAGAGAGAGAAAAGAGCGCGCGAGAAGAGAAGAAGAGAGAGAGAGACAGAGAAGAGAAAGAGAGAGCACGGATAGCGTAGCACAGTGTAGTTGTTAATAGTGGAGGTCACCAACAGCCGCAGGTAAGATTTCTGTACAATGTGTGACTAAACATGGCGACTGATTGTTTATCACTCTATTATCACTCAGTGACTAAATATGGCGGTTGATCGTCACTGACCTCTATTATCCATCATAGCCAATGCACAATTGAAAAATATCTGTCAGGGCAAGGAATCCTTCGTCAGGCTAATAGCTTAATGGTTAAGTAGCGAGGATTTACAGTTGATGACATCTAGACTGCGGATCAAAACGTGCTTGATTCAAACCCCAAGGGTGTACCTATGTAATTAATTTATCCTTGAATAAAACTTGTGTTCAACTAGTAAAATTTCATGTGATTGATGAGATTTTTAATCTACTTTACATGCTAAGAATAAACAAAAATAGTGCCAGATTTTAAGTCCGTTTCGTCTCTCACAAGTGACTCAACGACCAAACAGTCGAATCTAAATCATATTAATCTACAACATTGTCATGGAATTAACCAGATGTTTAAGAAAATCCGTGATTCACGTAGTATTCAACCTAATATCAACGTGAAAACCGAAATGGACGCAAAATCTAAATTTATTGTTAGCTTAAGGTCGAGAAATTTTAATTATGTTTTAAAATAAACTTTGTACAACTAGCGAAACTTTTGCGACAAGTCAAAATGCGCGTGTGGTGCATTGCGGCATCTGTTGCATTGCAGATAGAATGCCGGTAGAGAAAAAAACTTAAGCTCGATTAATTACAGACCGGTCATTACACGTCTGGCATAAAACATCTGATACAATCATCGACGGTAAACAGCACGCGCTAAAACTACAAAATCGTCTGCAGTTAACATAACAAAACATAACAACAATTAGAGAGAAACAGTCATCAATGACAACATCGAGCACTATTGAGACAAAATCAAGCCGGCGAGCAAAATGAAGGCCCAAAAACGGCGCAAATTCCAAAATCCAGAAAATCAGTCCAAAACTTGCACTGCATGGTCGCTTTCAGCAACGCTTTACAGTTAAATGAAGCTAAAACAATGTTTATCTGTATCAATATTAATAAAGAATTAAAAGACAACAAAGTGCACACTTCTTTACTGTATAGTGGCATGTAAAAAACCAGCTAAATTTACATCTAAATACAAAATACCATAGCGTAGTACGATAGCGTCAATCTACCCTGACCATTCTTGATCACCGGACTGGCTTTCGTTTAGGACCTTACTTCTCCTCAGCACATTTCTTTTGCATATTGGTCTGGGTGAATTGATCTGTAGTGATGTGTGCTGTGGGAAAGTCCCTGACATCCTCCCTGGATGAGGAAACGGACGTTAAACCTTTACTGTTATTATTATTATTATTGTTATTATTATTATTATAATTATTATTATTATTATTATATGGAGCTAGTGTCGCGTCGGCTTGTTATCCGAATTAACATAAATCATTTTAATTACTTAGAGAGTGAGAGAGAGAGAGAGAGCGAGTGAGAGAGAGAGAGAGAGACAGAGAGAGAGAGATAGATAGATAGATAGATAGAGAGAGACAACGAGAGAGACAAAGAGAGAGAGAGAGAGAGAGAGAGTTGAGCTAACCATATCTTG
Organism: Enchytraeus crypticus; assembly: GCA_905160935.1. Classification (NCBI taxonomy): domain Eukaryota; kingdom Metazoa; phylum Annelida; class Clitellata; order Enchytraeida; family Enchytraeidae; genus Enchytraeus; species Enchytraeus crypticus. Next base: position 669,829 of record CAJHZI010000452.1, on the reverse strand, counting down.
ACCAGTTCTCTGCGACTCTTTGCACATAAGAGACATGAAATCAGAGAGACACGAATCGTTCAGCGAGTATCTCACTCCCCCATCACCATCCCCATGTGACGTGGCAGAGCCTTCTCCTACACATCAAGCCAGCAATCAATCAATAAATCAATCAATCAATCAATCAATTAAACAATCAATCAATCAAACAAATAAAATCAATCAATCTATAAATTAAACAAGCAATAAATATATACGATTGTCAATCTATCAGAAGATCAAGTAATCTATAAATCATTTAATATGTCCGTCGCTCACGAATCAATCAGGTACTCAGTAATCAATCAATCAAGAATTCAGTAATCAAGTACTCAGTATTCAATCAAGTCTTCAGTAATCAATCAAGTATTCTATGTTGACTGTCGTGCTGTGTGATATGTGAACAAATAAACAGAATTCAGTAATCAATCAAATATTCAGTAATAAAGTATTCAGTAATAAAGTATTCAGTAATCAATCAAGTATTGACTGTCGTGCTGTGTGATATGTGAACAAATAAACAGAATTCAGTAATCAATCAAGTATTCAGTAATAAAGTATTCAGTAATCAATCAAGTATTCAGTAATCAATCAAGAATTCAGTAATCAATCAAGTATTCAAGCAAGAAAGCAAATAAGTATTCGGTCAATTAGGGCAGTCAATCAATCAGTTAAACAGTCGATTGTATATTCATCCAATATAAATATGAATTCTCCGTTTAATTATCTCTTTATAACTTTCGCATAATAGATAACCTTTTAAATTTTAAAATCAGTTTAATTTTAGTCAATCTTTACAAATTCAAAGCTTACTAATAGGAGCGGCTACGCTAAGCTCAAAATATTGAAAGTACCTGTAGAGAAGACCAGATTTGTCTGCAGCATTGTGAATGGCATAGAACACGCAGCGTTTCCACTACCACCGCAAGGTTGACCATTTTCATCCAGCGTGGTAACACTGCCATCAGCTGACTGATGATGCAACTCCTGCTGCAGCTGTTGTTGCATCGAACCGCAACTAAGCGAGTACCTCCGTAAAGAACCTAGCCATAACAGAAACAGGAACAAAACTGCATAATATTGTTTAGCATATTAATTTATTAGTGTTAATAGTTATTATAAATATGAATAGAAAACTACCGGCTCGACTGATAATAGGGTATATGATAGAGAGGAGTAGTGAATTTCTATTCATATCCCGACCCTATTAAACCGAGATTAAAGGGAAGATGTTGATGATGAATGCTAATAATAAATAATAAATAATAATAAATAGATTGCTAACTGACAGGCATTATATTATTTGTTCAACTCTGAGGTTGGTATCAGGAATTTCAAAAGTGTTTAACTTTAAATGCTTGGATAATGGCTTGCTGACACTTTCAAATCATTTTTTATTATGTCTATTTATTTATTCATTATTTATGATTAAGATATATGCAAGTAGCATATAGTAGCATATTTCAGCTATTTAATAATAATGAAGGTTTAACGTCCATTATCTATTATCTGTAATTTGTTATGCTGTTTCTGTTTTCTGTTGCAATTTCTTTACTGTAACTTTCTGCTGTTGTCAGATTGAACACAAATATACGAATATATTATTATTATTTCCTCATCCAATGGTGATATTAGGAACGTCGACAACTGGTTCATTTGGTTTAACTTATCTATTTAAATTTTAATAACATTTAAATGTAATTCTTATTTTAAAAATTTATATCTTTCTAATACAATTTGTTTCTATATAATGTTTACCTGTTTCTCTTTTTTACACTCAGTTCAGTTAATGACTACCCTAATGGTTCACACTTCCAGTAGGTATGCTAGTAGTATATTTTTGTAAATATGTTTGCATGTATGTAAGCCGTACAGAACATAAGGACCCTTTTTCTGTGTTCTACCAACTACGTAAATAAATAGACAATAAATAGAGTTTTCAACATTTCTCTCCCCCACATATCAAAGACAAATATGAGGAATTATTCCTCAAAGTTTCACAGTGTTTCCAGCCTCACATCTACTTTAAATATTACTTAAATTCATATTACCTAACTGAAATATCGTATTTTATCATAACAGGCCTACATGTATATCTAAACTCAAACTTGCAAAAGCTGCCGAAAATTTCATGAAATAACAACGCCTAAAGAAAATGTCCACAAAGAAAATTTTCTGTCCGTCAATAAATTTCACATAATATAAAGAAACAGCACTTTGCAAAAAATGAAATAAATAAAAAAGTTCACATACCGTCATCCATTCCCATAGGTAGAAAAAATGTTAACTTACCGTCATCCATTCCCATAGGTAGACCCGCTACATCCCAACCAGGCTTTCCATAGTACCTTCCCTCTCCACCTATTCCACCATTTAACAACCCCTCCCCCGTCTCACTCAGCACGTCCACCCCTCCCACACCCATCTGCTTGAGGCGCTTATGAGAGGGGGTCGTGCCCCCCCGAAATGCAACCGGACCCCCTAGCTGAATAGGCGAGGGTGAAGGACTAAGGCAGGGATCGTGGTGGGACTGTTCGGGGTGGGGTAGATGTCCCATGTGGGCGATGACATCCGGGGTGTAACTGCAGGAGGTGTTGTAGTAGAAGAGGCCCCCCGTCTGATCGGCCTTGCAGGGGAGCGACCCCCCGCCAACAGGAGAATATAAATGTTGCATTGAGTCGAGGTGATGTAGCTGAGTTATCGATACTGTGCACAAGTAAAGTAAGTATTACAGATGAATGAATGAATGAATGAATGAGTGAAGAATGAGTGAGTGGATGAGTGAGTGAGTGGGTGAGTGAGTAAGCGAATGAATGAATGAATGAATGGATGGATGGATGGATGGATGGATGAATGAATGAATGCATGAGTGGGTGAGTGAATGAACGGGGAGTTAGTGAGTGATTGAGTGATTGATTGAATGAGAGAGTGAGTGAGTGAGTTAGCAAATGAATTAATTAAAGTAATTAATTAGAGATAGAATGCACAATTCAATAAATCAAACATATTCAAACATAAAATTTAGCCCTAAACTTGGCAAAAGCTATATAGCACTAAGCCTGGTATAACCTAGTAAGATTTTGTGTTGGAAAGCAAAGAACCCATATGGTTTAAAGCAAGTGTCGAAAATTAATTTTCATCTAGGGCCTAGCGTAGCTAGACGCCATTAGTAAATTAAGCTTGCTGAAAACGAGGCTTAATTGGGATTAACCACATTTTAAAATTTACAATACTGTTATAATAAAATATTTAATGACATTTAATGACAACAAGCAGCATAGGAGAATTTAACGTACATCTCGTAACCCGCAGTAGCTCCTGAGCCGAGTAAACACCCGTTGCCATTATACTGTCGTTACCCGATACCCCTGAATGTATGTTGCCTGGAACTACACCATAATACAAGTAAAATACATTAACATTTATTATACAAAGAAATACGTAATTGAGAAGAATAAAAAATAATACAATACAGTACGCCGTGATCATTATACTGTTATCAGCCGATTTCCCTGAATGTATATTGCTTGAGACTACCATACAACACAAATATATTCAATGTATTGACAAATACCACAATACAGTACACAATTTCGACATTGACAATGTTCAATATAGTTCTGTAAGTTCTATATTGTTCAAAATGGTTCAGTGAAGTTCTATATGGTTCAATGCGGTTTTATTAGATTCTCTTCTGCTTCTTCTTTTCTCTGCGTAAAGTCACTTTTTGGACACCAGAGCAGCCTCTTTTACCTTCTGCCTCCACTGATACCGGTCCTGGGCAAGATCATAGACATCTGTGCTAGGTTATATTTAGTGTCTATTTGTTTTATATCTTTATTATATTGTTTAATTAAAGTATATTAGATTCTAGATTCTATATGGTTCTATAAGGTTCTATACGGTTCTATAAGGTTCTATGTGTTTCTATATGGTTCTATAAGGTTCTATAAGGTTCTATAAGGTTCAATGTGGTTCTATATGGTTCAAGGTTCTATAAGGTTCTATATGGTTCTATAAGGTTCTATATGGTTCTAAAAGGTTCTATATGGTTCTATCAGGTTCAATATGGTTCTATAAGGTTCTATATGGTTCTATATTGATTCTACGTATACACGTAATAGTTCTAGTAGCTCTACATTTGTGGCCTTTTTCACTACGTAGGATTTCTCTTCAGCATATGTCTTTTACAGATCAGTTGTAAAAAATTTGTTTGTAGTGATGTTTGTTGTGGGGTCATCCCTGACATCATCCTTGATTGCCGAAACGGGTGTTAAACATTTATTATATATATTATTGTTAATATTATTTTTGTTAGTATTACTATTACTTTACTATTACTATTTCTATTACCATTATAATTTTTTAATCCTGTATAGGGCCCTGGGCAATATAGCAATAATATTATAATAATAATAATAATAATTATTATTATTGTTATTATTATACCCGACCTTAGTTAAACTGGGATTCAAAGGAAGATGATGATGATGATTATTATTATGCATATTATTATTTTTATTCTTATTATTATTCATATTATTATTATTATATTATTATTATGATTATGATTATGATTACTATTAATATTATTATTAATATTTTTATTTTTTAATTGCCCTGGGCTGTATAAGGCCCTGGGCTAAAATATAAGATAAAAATGACTTTATTTAATTAAAAGAAAGATGACAAATATTTAAAATAGTTCCTCTACGCTCTGGGAGGCCGCATTCACCAATGTGCCACGAACGCGTACAGCATTAAAACGCTGGAGTGCGATAGATAGGCGCTGCCATAGAAAGGCTTTTTCGCGCTGGTCGCCTGTAATGGCACTGGTTCTCCTGCCTAATTCGTTTATAAAGTCAGACGCGGCAGAGTTGATGGGGCCAATTCAAAAGCAGTTGGCAGGAAGATTTAGCTGCTAAAGACAGTTATTATTATTATTATTATTATCATTATTATTATTATTATTATTATCATTATTTTTTTTTTTTTTTTTTTTTTTTTTTTTTTTTTTTTTTTTTTTTTTTTTTTTTTTTTTTTTATTAACCCCGGTGTAAAGAACCTGGGGTTTGATAAAAACGATTCGAGCAATACGTGCTGAATCGCCGCCCGGCTACTCGAGGTCATCAATCGGCTTAAAAGAATTGTTGAAGCAGACTGCATTAAATCTTTGCAAAGTCATGGAAAGCCTTTGCCAAAGAAAAGATGTCTCTCGCTTATCGCCAGTTTGCTCTGCAATAAGTCTGCCTATGCCATTAATAAAGTCAACTCCTTCGGGATTCATCGGGCCCATGGTTTCAATAGCCACCGGAACAACTTCATATCTTAAGGACAGATCACGGTATTTATCCAACTTCCTAGAGGCGGCATGAACAGCAGCACCACCGGCTGTGACTGAAGTCGTATTCAGGTAGGAGTTTGCCATAGTGTCAATGACCGTGACGTCCCAAACGGCACATTTACCGTTGCACCAGGGCACTAAAGTCATGCCGTCCGGACGCTTGCCGTCTGATCTGGACAACCCACTTGGCTCCTTAGAGGAAGGGATGCCTGCTCTCGAAAGTGCTCGCCATATTATGTCATTTAAATTATGATGGCGAGACATTCTACCTGAGCTTCGTTTGCAGGAGAGGCCGTGGAGACCTAAAGCGTCGACTTCATGACCGCAGGGGCACATGTGAGGCTCGCAAGTTTTCGCCCCTAAACGGAAACTAACAGCTACTCGAATCGCCTCATTGTCTAAAAATAGCCCACAAGAAGCAACAGGGAGAGCGTGAAGCCAGTCGCTGCTTCTTTTAGTTGATACAGCTAGGAGTCGTGCTCTGTCTACTGCATTGGACTGGGATTCTAACAGACTGTTATAAATCCGATCCACTATAGGACGGTCCCATGATTTCTGGCTACTGACTGAGGTAGAAGGTGGAGCACTGGAGGTGAGGCTTTTGGACCAAACTGACAACGCAACGTCAATGGAACTATCGGCAGAAAGGGAGCACTTATGAAGGATGGCGTCTTGCAACTGCCTCGTTCCCATCGCTGATGCCAAAAGGCTGAAGGCGCGATATGGGAAACAAGACGAATTCCAAGACCACCCATGCTCACCGGTAGACTGGCTTGCTGCCACTGCAAATCAGACAAATCTGCGTTGATAACGGCGCATAAGCATTGCCTAAGAGCCTCGTCGTAGTCTAAAAGCCGCGGATTAGAGAAGCTCGGACTAGAGCGCAGAACGTGCATAAGTTTAGGTGCACTTAAAGAAAAGCGAAGGATTGTTAAAGCATCATGAGCGGCTAGCGACTTCAAGCGTGATGCTGTACGTTTGAGGTCTTCAAGGCGACTGGATAAAGCGGTGGTAGTAGCTTCTTCTCCAGAGAGTGGCGCGCCGAGTAGAGAACTATGGGATAGGCACATTGGCACAAATGATGACAAAACTGAGTTGCCCGGAGATTTGCACACTGATGAAATGACTTCGCACTTGGTACGATTCAACTGAAGCCCAAATTCTTGGCCTCTGTCGATGATAGTCTGTACATCATTTGCAATCGACGACTCGCAACCACCTAGAGTAATGTCATCTAGGTATCCCACCGTGAGATCGCTAGAGAGAGAAGTAAGGAGAGGGTGAATAGTCAGGCAAAACAGCATGGGCCCTAAGGGATCCCCTTGTTGGACTCCTTCCTGTGACTCAATGCACCAGTCTCCGAACTTCAACCACGAAGGGCTTGAGTAAGCTAGATGGCAGAAACTATACAGCTCTGGTATCCTGTGATGTATTTCGCTGAGCATTCGTGATCTACTCAAGCAATTAAAAGCATTACAGAAGTCTAGCTTTACCACGAAGTGATCAGCTGGCATTGACTCAGCGAAACGGCGAGTAGCGTGAACAGCTGCCTCACAGCCACCTGGAATACCAGCTCCAAGTTGAATTGGGCTCAAGTATTCGCTGAGAGCAGATACTGCATAGCGATTTGCGCATTTAGCGGCTAAACGACGCCAAGTGTAACCCACTGCAATGGGGCGAATGCCGCCAGATTTCTTATTGAGTGCGAAGAGTTTACCACCAAACAGCACCGGTTGGACCTCAGGGGGGCAAGCACCTCTAAGAAGGAGATTCACGAAAGAAGTCAAAGCGGTCAAAAATGTCCCAGCCGACTCTCTACAAGTCACAAGCTCCAGAAGATGCTGAGGGCGAAGGCCATCAGGACCACCTGCTGAGCCTGCTGGAAAGCTACGTACAGCTTTGACAACATCCTGCTCTGAGACTTGAATGGGCGGAGTCGCCATTGAGTCCGGAAGGGGTGCCATTATACTGCTACTAGCTGCGGGTGGGTGCTTGGCCTTCAGGATATTGAAAGTGTTTATGGTGCATTGCGCTGGGCTTTCGTCTGAACAGAGGATGCGCACAGCTGCCGAAACATTTCCATCTTCCATTTTGGACCTGACTGCTGAGGCACGGGAGTCATGAGAATGATGAGCTCTTTTAATTCTTTCTACGACCGGCTCAGTGGGAGCACTAGTACCTAGGCCCTCCAACCTTTTCTTAATTAAAGAGCTTAGATTATGCCTTTTACCTGTGCGAGCAGGGACTTGCAAAACCGAAGATGCGAAAAGCAACAAATCTGACCAGTATGATAAAACTGAGGGATCGCTTTCGATCTTACGGAAGGCATCAATCAAGGCTGCTGAACAAGCAGGTCTGGCTGATTTGGGAATGTGTTTTATTGTTGGTCGCGATAAGCAGGGATGTTCAAGAATGAGCGGCTGAGAGGAAAATGAATTGCGAGATAAGTTAGCAGAATTGGGAGCAGCAGTGGGAGGAGAACTCTGTCTAGCCGAACCAGAGTCGCAGCTCCGATTCCTGATCTTATTCCTTATATCAGAAACTGCAAGACCTGGTTGCGAAGCTGCCGCCTGTGCGGAGATCTGCAAGGGAGGTTGGTTGGAACCCGGGCACCGATTATCCAATGGGCCATGAAGATGGACCTTTCCGTCTCCCGAATGAAGCTGACGTTGAGCTAGGCACACCGAACAGATGCCAGTTTTCTTGTTGGCAGTCTGAGACAGTGGCCAAGTCTGTCTGGCAGGCATGTGGCAAACACGGCATAGCAAGCGAGAGATAAAAGAATTACAACTGGAACACTACTGCAAATAGCTGCAGTCCAATAGTCCAATGCAGGTGAAAACTAAAGCATAATGCAGATTTAATAAAAGGTAAAATAAGCCGAATGCGCACAAAAGAATAGAAATAAAAGGGCCTGGGCGTACAGGGATATATATAAAAGCAGTATGACAAAAGACAAAGTGAAAAAATTAGCAGAAGTGAAGAAAAACGATAAAAAGTGCTAAAGAAAAACACAGGTGTGCGTAAACAAACTAACCACCTCGAGCGCCTCTAGCGAATTATCATTATTATTATTATTATTATTATTATTATTATTGTCCAGACCCTGATTAAATTTTGATTCTGGGAAGATAAGGATGATGACGATGACTATTATTATGTTTTATATAATTCTGCGTTCAGTTCTACTCAAGCAATCTGCATAGAGAAGCAGTATTTTAATACACTAAGAGATTGCTAACAGTTACCGCTAGTACAGATACACACATATAAGCACAAACGCAATGTATGAAACAACATCCGATGTCATGAAATGCCCGAGGCAATTCACTTAATGTTTGCAATAAACTATATCAACTCTTCTGCCTATACCACTGCAATATAGATATACCTAACTAAAGCTGAATGCATGGCATGGCACGACAGTGTATGTTAGAGATAAATGAATAACGTGGTGTTACGTCACATCCAAAAAGGATAAAGCCAGGCATGACGTCATTTTCCAGTCTTGACAGAGCGCTAGCCACGTGGCAAGTACTGGATTTGAACAATGGATCTACTAGTTTAAACAAAATTTTAACCGAACACGACATTGTCTCAGATAATATAGCCATTAAGTAGCTTAAAGTATTTCCCGTGTTGTGTCCCATGTTGTGTGTTTACACGTTGTGTCCGCGGCACTTGAGAATAGACCAACCGTTAACTTCCCTCTTCGCAATAGACGATGAAGCAAAAATTGCGGAAGGCAACGGGAAACCACATCAGAAGCCATACGAGAGTTCCATCTTTCATTATAAGGACCTCAATGTGGACAAGCAATTTTTAGTTTTCATTTCGTTCACGGCAGAGTAAATAACTTAATAATAACTTTATAGTCAAACTATGTCCACGCAATATCGGTCTTTACATAAGCATACAGTCAATTCTAATTTGCAATTCAGGCAGAAAATTGTTTTGTATCAATGTGCGAAATTTTCCCCAATTGCTACTACAGTAAACAATATAACAATTACAAAAACTTCTGCTCAAAATCGAGAAATCAGTAAATTTATTTTTACTCTGGTAACGACTAGAAGTACTGATTATTATATATTATATTATTGTAACTATCTTATAATTTTTATCACCTTATTATCTTTTTAGATGTACTTATCATCTTTTATTCTCATCGTATTATACAATTCTAACTGATATACCGTCATTTTTGTTCGTTCTTTCTCTTTATTCACTATTGCTACTATTATTATTATTATTATTATTATTATTATTGTTATTATTATTGTTATTATTATTATAGTTAGACTATATTATTTTATATTATTGTAACTATTATATTATTGTAACTATTATATAACTATAATATTATATTATATATAATATTATACCATAACTATAATATTATTATAACTATAATATTATTACAACTATTATATTATATAACTATTATATTATTATAACTATTATATTATTATAACTATTATATTATTATAACTATTATATTATTATAACTATTATATTATTATAACTATTATATTATTATAACTATTATATTATTATAACTATTATATTATTATAACTATTATATTATTATAACTATTATATTATATAACTATTATATTATTATAACCATTATATTATATAACTATTATATTATTGTAGATTATTGAGCACGCGGAGTGCAGATAGCAGTGGAAAGTCTTGTCCTCCATGTCCTATAGTATAACTTATCGCAGAGAGGAGCAAGCATAATGATGAATATGGAATTAGTCTCTAAAAGTCTGGAGACTGAAGTCAAATACAAGATTTAAGCGCGAATGGCACATGGCTTTGATTTATTGTAATGTTCTCAAACATGTCATGCTAAACAGTCGATACGAGATAAACAATATCTGACGCTATCAACTCAGCTACACTCTATCAAATTCTAAATACTTCTGCGCTATTTCATACTGGTAAAATATTAAAATACGCCGTAACACTACCCACGATATCTATCCGTACAGTTATGCTCCTAATGACGCCTATGACGGCTTCTAAATCATTTTACTGTATTCTAAAAATCTCTTTACTATCTATTCCAGCGGATTAAGAGGTCACAGCTAAAGTCGTTTCAGCCAGGAGACTTGCATTGGCAATTCTTCGTTTCCTCAGAGAGGGATTGAGTAATGGATTGATTAATGGATTGATTGTTTGATCGCCGCACTAATTACTTTTAGTGAGGAAGTAGTTAGGGAGGTGGAGGTGAACAGTTTTAGGAATAAGTTGGATTTTGTTGCCGTGTTTGATGGTGAACTGACGCAAGCTTTGCGCCAATTTCTGCTACATAAATATGTTATAAGATTAGATGGGATGGAAGATGATAGAAGGTCGGGTAAGTTCTGGAGGAACCATTCTGCTTTATTCTTTGTTAATTAATCGACTTATTAATCGACTTACTTTCATCATTCCTTTAATTTAATTATTTTTTATTTGCTTAGAATTTAATGTTTGAATAAGATCATCCAAAAAATAGATCTGGGCCGAGTTGTTGGTATGTTGGCAAGTTGTTCGACAGCGGATCAGTAGGTGCTAGGTTCAAATCCAGCGCACTAGATTTCAACCTTGAAACTATACCTACATTTTAGTCTCTCTCTCTCTCTCTATCTCTTTCATTCTCTCTCTCTCTTTATTGTTCAGCTAAGTGGCAGGTCCAAGGTTCATATTTATAGTCTGCTTTCACGCTCCACATAAAAAGCTCCATAGATCAACACGTTAATCCCTTCACAAAAGACTATGCCTTGCCCATATCTCATGTCGTCCATAGCTTGGGAAAAATTATTGCTGCTGAGGTGGTTTCCCGCTGCTTTCCTCAGATTTTGCTTTGTCGCCGTCGTACAAAAAGTGCAGTTAACGGTTGGTCTATTCCTCTGCGCAACGAACACAACACGGGAAACACACCTACATTTACACGCTATTATATTATTTTCCTTGAACATGTAAAACAGAGGATCTCCTTAAGAGGATTTATTTAGAATTAGGTATATATAATCCGTCACACTACATCTAGATTCTAGTAGATAATTTATCCAATGTACGACAATGGACTTACACGACACATGTCTAAATTAAAATCTGACACTTTCACAGTTATCATTTTAAATTCCATTCAGATATCACCAGCTCGCAGAGTATCTTTTTCCCTCATTATAACTAATGGACAGATAGCAGATGACTAATAACTTTAACCCCGTTTATTGTTGAGGCAGACATTATACTCAGAAGCTGGTAGCACACTCCGCAAAGTGGAAAGATGATGTGATACTCCGCTATGTTGCGCTGATACGATAACGTAATTAGGTAGAGATATGAAATCACATAACGCAAAAATTCAGCTTCATCGATAGTCTTAAAAACTAAAACGTATTCTAATACTAGAATATTAATATTAGAATGTCTTAATAGCGTAGGGGTAACGTCATGAACTTTTAAATGACAGATCCTGAGGTGAGTTGAACCCTCGTGGGTTCGAATCCCAGCCGCGCTGATCTGAGAGTAAAATCTCGGACATTCACTGGACTGGTTAAACGGAGAATGGTCTCAATTGCCTAACGGTTTAAACATGTGGTATTGAAAAGTGACAGATATCAACATAGTTGATCATTTCACTATAATGCGCGTTTACTTTTTACTTTTACTCTCACTTAAAGAGACATGCCTAAAACCTCTAACTTTTTAATAAATCTCAAATCGCCGGCGTTGTAAACTTCTACAGAAAAACAGGGGAAAATTAACAGGGATAAACTAACCGAAAATGTGAAGAACGTATTAAGGAATAGGAGTTTACCCGAGTTGCGCAGGATCGTAGAAGAATAGAACAACCGTGGATTGCACGTGTAGTAAAAGACGACAAAGCACCAAGATCCAAACCAACGTCAGAACGGGCATTCGATTGATGAGCGCTTAGGCTCTAGAAATTGCTACAAAATATCTAATCCTGACCCTAGTTAAACTTGCTCCATATGTCTATCTGTGTTAGGTATGTCTATCTGTATTGCTTCGTATTTCTATCGGTATTACTTCATATATCTATTTGTACCGCTCCGTATTTCTATCTGTATTGCTTCGTATTTCTATCGGTAATATTCAATAAGTCTATCTGTATCGCTCCGTATATCTATCTGCATCGCTCCGTATTTCTATCCACCTCCTGTCCCCATTACCCTCTAACAATTCACTCAGATATCATGTCATGACAGATTGACCCGCACTACCCTCTAATTAACTCTCATGATGCTTACAGGCAACAACCCGCTGGCCCATCTAACCTTCTGTTCACCGCAATCCTCTCTATGACCTCGGGCTGGTAATTTAATTACTGCATAAATTAATATATTATTAAACAACTCTCGACTTCTGTTAACAAGACGGATGAAGAGAACTATCTAATCAACAAGAACTGGCTAGTCAATCAATTCGATCGGAACTCTTCTACATGTATATCTTCTATATACCCCTCCCCTATATCTCCCACCCTGAAGCCAGTTCGTCTCAAGGTTCCTCTACCTACTTAATCTCAAAAATTAACCTAATCCCAAGCATCATCCCTATAATTTGACTCCTCTGCAGAGCATAACTCAATTAGTACCAACGAACTTACAGAGATTTTGATTTTTCAGGACTGCGGCTGTCAGATCACAAGTAGTCAGAAGTTGCCAGGAATAGTAAGGAATTGTCCTTAGTTGTCAAACGTAGTAATGAGTGGTCAGGAATTGTCAGTAGTTGTCTTGAATTGTCAGGAGTTGCCGTGGGTTCTAAGGAGTTGTCATGAATTGTCAGGAGTTGTCGTGAGTTGTCAGGAGTTATCATGAATTGTCTGGAGTTGTCATGGACTGTCAGGAGTTGCATAAATTGTCAGGAGTTGTCATGGGTTGTCAGGAGTTGTCCGAAGCTGTAATAAGTTGTCATGAGTTGTCAAAAATACTGAGTGTTATCGGGAAATAATTACATTGGTCTAATGTAATAAAACTTCAAATTACGGTATGATCTCGCTAAGAAAATCCAATACTACACTAGTATTAGGAAGATAACGCTTGATTCATTACATGATCCGTATTCTGATATAACCAAGAAGATACACTTGTGACACAAATGGATGACCTGCATGCAGTGAGCATACTACTTCGTAGCATTCAAAGAGATAAAAAATAAGTAATAAAGTCAAGTCTATATATAATCAAACCCATAATCTCCACTACTCAAAGTGAGTAGGCTGAAGAATCTAGTGGCTCACCGATCAGATATATACATTTGTCCCTCAATTAAATCCAGCCAATTGAATAAATCATTTATATTTATGAAATAAATAGAAATTCAGCCTATTTTCATTGCTCAAACAGTCTTGGCTGGAGCCTATACGAACGCCGAACAGATACATTAATGGAGACGTACGTAGCTCGCCGAACAGATATATGAACAAGATACAATATTATATCCCTCAAATCCAGCTATTGAATAAATCATTTATGTATAATGAAATTTAGCTTTTAATAAAATTAAATAAAAATTTATCATAAATTTTATTTAAAAATTATCTCATTAGAGTCACCAACCTTTGACATCCAGGTCATCCTGGTCAGAGTCGTTAGCCTGACCGTAATCACTTGCCGGCACTGCAGTGCAATCAATAAATACATCTATAAATACATCTGTCAGTATGCATTCATTATAAACTATAAACTAAACACTCCTTATAGTGAAATGATCAACTATGTTGATATCTATCACTTAGTACCACATGTTTAAACCGTTAGGCAATTTAGACGTTAAACCGTTAGGCATTTCGTTCATTGATGTGATTGCTCTGTGATATTTGGTGAAAGTAAAATATATTTCTTTTTTCTCTCTCTTTAGACCATTTTCCATGTAACTAGTCTAGTGAATGTCCAAGATTTACTCTCAGATCATGTATATATTATACATATATACATGCATTCATTATACATACATGCATTCATTACACATATATACAAGAATTAATTATACATACATTCATGCATTCTTTATACATTACAGATTAGATTCTATAGTAAAATCCGGATAAAGAAGTGGATGAGCGAGAATTGAAACTGCTATCTATTAGCTGTGACGACAACCTCTCCTCGACAAGCCACGAGACAAGCCGTTAGCAACACGACAAACCTCCAATCAGGCCGGTGTGTCAACCTAATCGTTCTCACGTCAGACAAACCGTCGACTCGCAGTCACTCGAAGTATACAAAATCACATGATAAACGTTCCGATTCTGCGGAAACAACGCGATTATCGGCGCGAAGAATGCAACGGGATAATTAGACAGGCGCTTCGCCCGAAGCGACCGTTCGAATCACGACATACAGGGAGGGAAAGCTCGTCACATCGTCATCACACTGTTGCACCGTGTCACATTAATATCATACCGTTGATCTGTCCAAAGCGCAATAACAATAAACCAGGGAGTGTCTCATTGCTCAGTTCCAATTGTTTTGCTAGATAAGTATTTTCCGAAATTTTTATATTTTATGATTTTTATTTAATTACAATAGTTTTTCTAATAAGATAATTTTAGTGATAAATTATGAAATTGCTAAACTGGAATTTGAAATTATGGAAACTGAAACTGATTAATGATTAATATGGATTATTATTGATTAATATGAAACAGATTAATGATTAATATGGATTATTATTGATTAATATGAAACAGAATAATGATTAATATGGATTATTTATTGATTAATATGAAACAGATTAATGATTAATATGGATTATTATTGATTAATATGAAACAGATTAATGATTAATATGAATTATTTATTGATTAATATGAAACAGATTAATGATAATATGGATTATTATTGATTAACATGAAACAGATTAATGATTAATATGGATTATTATTGATTAATATGAAACAGATTAATGATTAATATGGATTATTATTGATTAATATGAAACAGATTAATGATTAATATGGATTATTTATTGATTAATATGAAACAGATTAATGATTAATATGGATTATTATTTATTAATATGAAACAGATTAATGATTAATATGGATTATTTATTGATTAATATGAAACAGATTAATGATTAATATGGATTATTATTGATTAATATGAAACAGATTAATGATTAATATGGATTATTTATTGATTAATATGAAACAGATTAATGATTAATATGGATTATTTATTGATTAATATGAAACAGATTAATGATTAATATGGATTATTATTGATTAATATGAAACACATTATTGAGTAACCGATTGATATGAAATTTAACTGGAAATTGAAATTGCTAATTTTGAAAAATATAAACTGGAGACGAGGTTGCAAACATTTAGAAGAAGCTACAAGCACTAACAATTAACAGTCATCTTAATTTAGAATCTCTCCCTGTTTTTATACCCTCAACCTATTATCACTCAACTAATCTTTTTGTACCCTCAACCCAAGCCCTACTCGACATTTTCACATCTACGAACACCTCTCCCCCCGCTCCTTGTGCTATATATCTGTCAGGACAGTCCATCGACAAATCTTAGACATTAGCAGGACCGGTATATTAATATTGAGCTATGCCGATTAAACAAGCGTGTATTACAGGTGATGGATAACATCTTGGATTATTATTTCACTACACCGAGCGTTTAAATGGCTATCCTTTACAATTTTTTGTAGTAACATAAGAGCTGGACCATCAGACGAGGCAGCATCATCCTATGCATTATCATCATCGTCGTCATCATCTTCATCATCATCATCATCAACTTTTTTTCATCATCATCACTATATCATCATGATCATAATTATCAGCATAATCATTTATACATCATCTTCTTACTCTATCTAAACTCTGATCAGCAGGTTTGATAGCTATTCACTTGCTATTTAAGCAACTTTAAGTAGGGTGATCGATAGGTGGAACTCTTTGAGTGAGGAAGTTGTCAATGCGGTGTCGGTGAATAGTTTTAAAAACAAGTTGGATGTTGTAATCATGTATGATTGGAGATTGAAATAAGCCCTTGTCTTTCTTCCCTTTTTCCTGCTACCTAAGTTTGAAGAAAGAATGGAATAACGAAAGATGGTAGCAGTTCTGGTAAATTCTGGTAAACTTTCTGGTGTTACACGCCTGCCTTGCTTGCCACTAAAACCTTATGACGCCAGTCAGTGAATGAGCTGCATCTTCTTTATCCTCAATTTCCAAGTTCCAAAATCTAGCCTTGCGCAAGTCAATGCAGATAATGATGGCATATAATCTCGTACAGACAAGCAGGAAAAATTCCCGATAAGCGAACAATCAAACTAAATATGACCAAAAACTTTTTCACACTATGTACGTTTAAAATATACACGTAGGCCTATACGTCTGTCAGTAAACTATTTGTCTGAGTGATCAGCACGAATAATTTCTATGATGTTTCTACATGTATATCCAAGCCTGAAGCATTGAGTCATGCGAGGTAGACCTGTATGCCTGTGTTTGTCTGCTTGTTTGTCTGAATGTCTGCACGACAAACACAATAGCTCCCTTCTGTTTCCTCTGACCACCGCAGCCCTGAGGCAACTGTATGAAGAAGATTTGGCAGGAATTCAACAACTGGTCTAAGCTTATCTACAGAATACCATGGCCCCCTCCCTCAGATCATAGTAATCAATCAATCAATAAGTATATTCATAAAGCGCCGCTCTGAGCTAAATATCACAGTAGCGCTGGAGTGAAGGTCAAGTAGCCCGGTGGTATAAGACTACAATCGGTATAGCGGCTAGAACGCTGCAAGTCTAGAATATGAGCGACTAATAGGTCTAACATATAGAGATCATCACAACGTGACTACAAGTCTCCTCAATAACACTACTACTCACTAACAATAATACTTTCAATAATCTGCATAATAATACTAATAAAGATAATAAAAAATAATCAAGACAAAATCAAAAAGGGCAGAGAAAAATCTTACAAGTAAGATTAAGTTACAGAAAGAGAGAGAGAGAGAGAGAGAGAGAGAGAGAGAGACAGAGACAGAGACAGAGACAGAGACATAGAGCGAAAGACAAAGACAGAAAGACAGAGAGAGAGAAAGATAGAGACAGAGACATAGTAGAGAGAGAGAGACACACACACAGACATAGAGAGAGAGAGACAGCGAGAAAGAGACAGAGGGATACAGAGAGAGACATAGAGACAGAGAGAGAGAGAGAGAGAGAGAGAGAGAGAGAGACAGAGACAGAGAGACAGAGAGAAAGAGAGACAGAGATAGAAGCATAGAGAGAGAGACAGAGACATAGAAAGAGAGAGAGACACTTAGAAAGAGACATAGGGCCATAGAGAGAGGGAGATATTACCGAAGCTATGTATAAAGTTGGCGAGGTAGAGATCGAGCTCCCTGACGGAGACGTTGATGTGATGAGGGTTGACACAGAGGCTTGGGTAGGCGCAGGCTGGCGACTTGTCCAATCTCTCTCCGTCTGTGCTCTCAAGGGGTATAGCCTTGAACAGTATCACCATTACCAAGTCCAATCTGTCAGTCAAAAACTATGTGTATCAGTAAAATCAATAACAACAGTTACAGTCGTTACAACAAAAGCTAGCTCTCAATCAATCAGTCAATAACTAGATAAATCAATTTAACTAATAACATACACAACAACAACAACAGTCGTGTACAACAAAATCTAGCTTTCAATCAATCAGCCAATAACTAGATCAATCAATCTAACTAATAACACAAACAGCAGCAACAATTCAAGTTCTACTGTCGTCTCGATAGCAAAATCAAGCACTACGGTATCTAAGCCAAGATGACGAGTAGCAATCAATAAGGCTCAAATAGGTGCCGATTAAATATACAGAGCACCAGTCAAAGCATCAAAGAATCAAAGGATCATTTGTACTGTCTACGGGAGATTAAACTATCAATTAAAAATATATAAATAAAATAGTCAATTATCAATTATCGATAATTCAACAAATTATTCAATCTACCAGTCAATAACTTAATCAAGCAATAAATCAGTGAAATATTCACACAAATCAGACGACTAAAAACCAGTCAATCAATAAACCATTACATCAACCATTATATCAACTCCCTGAAATCATCCTTGAATGAAGAAACAGACGTTAACTCTTTATTATTCTTTTCATTTTCTCTGTGTAAAGTCACTTTGTGGACACCAGAGCAGCCTCGATTACCTTCTATCTCCACTGATACCGGTCCAGGGCAAGATCATACACATCACTCTGTGCTAGGTTATATTCAGAGTCTATTTGTTCTAAATCTTTACTATTAACCACTTAATCAAGCAACAAATAAATCCACCAATCACCCAACTTCTCTACCCCTGATCTCTCAGTGCTGTAACTGGATATATTGTTAATGAATTTAATCAACAGGTGCAATCAATCAATTTATAACGATTTTCTACTGCCGACTGATTGACTAATTAACTAACCAGTAGTAGTTATTGTAGCATTTAGTAGTTTAACATGCTGTGTCGGGGACACTGAAGAATAGACCAACCGTTAAATGCACGTGTCGTAAAAGGCGACAAAAAAAACTGAGGAAGGGAACGGGAAATCACCTCAGAAGCCACAATTTTTCCAAAGACATACAGACAGACAGACAGACAGACAGATAGATAAATAGACAGCCAGTCAACCAGCCTAGCTGTCTGGCTGACTGACTGGCTCACAGACTACTTACTGACTGACTGATTTATTGAATGATTGATTAACTAACCTCCAGACTTTGTCTGCTTGCCTCAAGCAATCAATTCGCCTCATCTTGCCCTTCTGGTCAGGGTTGCTGAGCACACAAACTGGAGGTCTCTTGCCGGTCACACACAGCACAAAGTCCTCCCGGTGTTCTTGGGTGATGTCCTTGCGCAGCTTGGCTAGAAGTCGCGACGCCCACTTCTGCTTTACGTCAGGTTTCTCACTCTACAGTTAATAAAATTCACGAGATAGAGCTTAATATATTTAATTTTATCTAGTTAATTTCGTAATTAGTTTTATAGTTATTTTATAATCGAGTAGTACTTCGTTCTGGCAGAGTGAAAATTTATTTAATTAATTAATTAACGGAATTGAATTGGAATGTAGGATGATTGAATATAGCATTCGTAGGTGGGCAGGAAAAGAAAGATTGCGGATAGTACTATCTACAGGAGGTAGATAGTAATATCATGGACCTGCCGCTAGGCTGCACATTAATTAAGAGAGAAATAAATATAATAATCTCTTTATTCAATACATATCTGCATACATTAAGTCAATTCAATTTCAACCATTTAAGTATTTCATATCTAAAATTTACTCGCTAACTTTTAACCGCTCTAATCTACTAATTCAGTAAAAACAATTTAACGGATAACTTTAAGAATAAAACAATAATTCAATGATTTATTGCGGATTTCAAAAATACAAATTAATCCATCCAGCAACAGCAACAATTTACTACCCTCAGTAGCTGAATGTGTAAGAATTAATTCCAGACCTGCAGATCATCCTTGACCTTTCTCTCCTCATCCATGGACATTCTCTTCTCGTGTTTCTTGTAGTACTTTCTCTTAGCAGCCTGTAGGTTGAACCACGTGTACGAGAAAGCCTTCACATGTGGCAACAGGGCCTCGATAAACGGGTGGAATTCATCCTGGTTAATCAATCAGTTAGCACGTTATCAATCAACTATATTCACTCATTTCAAATATAATACAATAACAATATATTCAGCTATGAAGCTTACTGATTGTAGAACCCAAACGGTTGAACATTCACGGAAATGAATTAAGTAAGGCATCTCGCAAACTTTCGCGCTTTTTTCTCTCTCTCTCTCTCTCTTACTCTCTCTCACTCTCTCTCTCTCTCTCATACACACATAAACACACACTTTCTCACGTAATCGTACTATCTCAGTCCATTGTTCTGTCAAACAGCAGGTCCATTATATGAAATATTGACATCCACTCTGCCCTTTAGAGACTATGCCTTATCCACACCTTATTGCAGCACCTTATTACTAACAATTAATATGTAGCTTGGACCTACCCCTTCGCAGAACACTATATATATATATATATATATATATATATATATATATATAGACAGAGAGAGAGAGAGAGAGAGAGAGAGAGAGAGAGAATTAGAAAGAGAGAAATAGTAATATATTTTATTCAGTCAAACAGTACTGGGTCAAAGGGTCAAAAAGCATCAAGTGCTTCTTTAAGACCCACTAATTTAATGGGATGTTTAATCCCATTAAAATTAAAATTTCCACATAACATGTTCATTCAACTATCCACAGCTTCATGCACTCAATGGTCCCTAATCCTGGTTTTACATCGATCAGTTAACAATAACAATATTTACTGAATTAAATTACCCAATGATAATATCATTGACTTGAATGTTAATTATTTATCACCGGATGAGATCTCTCTATAATCTTACGATCAGTACAGCAATTATACAATACGTGAGCGCGTATATCCATGCATTCATAAATTTTCTAGAGTTGAAATATTTAGTAACGCTTCAATTTTGTTTTGCATATTAACAGTTGAAAAGTAAGTCGTACAAAGTGAAATAAATGTTGCATACATTATATAAAATATTAGAATATATGATCATTCAAATAAATTAGTCCGATGCGTAAGACGCAATTTATAACATATTAAAATTCCTTAAGAATTAAGTTAATAATAATAATAACAACAATAAGAGTGCTACAGTCATCAATGATAACATCGAGCACTATTGAGACAAAATCAAGCCGGAGAGCAACAAGAAGGTCCAAAAGCGGTGCAAATTCCAAAATTCAGAAAATCAGTCCAAAGTAACAAACAAATAAAGTTACAAACAAGTATAGGCTACTACTAGGCCTAAGGTTTACATTTATAATACTAATATTTTAAGTAATAACTAATAACAGGCTGGAGCCGGTGGCGATGTCGGTAAGATATTCGACCGGATCAGCATGTGCGGGGTTCAAATCCTGGACTCGCCCGTCACTGACGTCGCATTTGAGTGAGGAAACTGACGTTAAAATTAGCATTTATTTTACCACAAACAATCTACGCAGTGCTCTACCAGATAATAGATACTGGGCACATTATTTTTCCATAAAATCTACTAGCCTGCTCATTTCAATATAAAATAAATAGACCCTCACAGCATCTAAATAATTTTGTTCACTATTTGGAAAATATCTACAAATTTTGTGATAATTTTCATATTTCGTTCTTTTATTTCTGCAGTTTTGCGCGTCTTACTAACACTTGCAGCTATTGACTGATCTAGATTCTCAAAGTACTCAGTACCTGCAGACATGCATGAGCAAGTCTAAAATAGCAAGATCATCAGAATACAACGGTTTTAACTTATTTTTGCCACCTCTAATTACAAGACTACATAGGTAGATTAAATTAGTGTGTCTTAAGGAATCACTTGATACTTTTTACCATTTAAGACTCAGTACTGTTTGACGGGATTAGGTATGTTAGATGATTTAAAGACCCACTCGTATGTGGAAATGAAGAGGAAGGCCGAAGATAGAGAAAAGTGGAGGCGTTATATACCATGGACCTGCCAGTGGGCAGTGCACTAAGAAAGAGACTGTTTGACTAAGTAAATTATATTAATAGTTCTCTCTCTTTCTCGCTCACTCTCTCTCTCTCTCTCTCTCTCACTAGTGTTCTGCCAAGTGGCAGATTCAAGGTACCTATTCCTACTTTCAATCTGCTTTCACGCTCCATAAAGAGCAGTAAATAGATCAACGGGTTAATGCTTTCTCAAAAGGTTACGCTTTATCCACACCTAATGTAGGCTATAAATTCTAAACTACATTAAAGTGTGGATAAGGCACAACCTTTTGTGTGTGTAGGGACTAGCTTATTAATTGATGAAGTTCTCTTTAAGAAGCGTGAAAGCAGCATGTGATTAGGAAAATGTACATGTATTGGATTTGCCACTTGGCAGAATAATATATATATATATATATATATATATATATATATATATATATACATATATGTATATATATATATATATATACTGGGGCGGATCCAGGATTTTTTAAGGGGGGCCCGAAATTGTTTTTGAGAGTGTACATTTTTTTGCTTTCTTCGGGACATGTGACACGCAACCAGACGAATTTCTGTGGGGGAAGCTCAAAATTTAATTGTTCACTACTGCGCGTTCGGCTCATAGAGTGAGTGTATCCCCGTATCTTACCCCCCCCCCCCTCCCGCTCATACCCGTTAGGGGAAAACCTAAAATTCTACATTTGTTTGGAAAAGTAGGTTAATTTTTACACCTCTGAAGAAACTCTGCGGATCTCGACGAATTGCAAAAGTGAGCTAATTTTGGCGGTGGGGGGCTTAAGCCCCTTCGAGCCATGGCTGTTTGGACCACTGCTACGGGACAGATTTCATATTTTTTACTTACACCCTTTTTCCCTTTTTCCTCTAATGCAGTGGTTATGCATTGGTTCAAGTGAAAATTGAGAGCTAGTGAAACGGTCAACATTGTTTTGGACCCCCTTCCATTATACAGTGCTCCTAGTATATCCTAGAAAAAAATCGAGCTATTGGAACTGAGTTCCCTGTCGTACCCCTCCGGGCCCCCCCTAACCACTGCCATTACTAACATATTTTCACATCGAAATTGCCATAGAAACAATGAAAATATACCGTCTTACCCCCCCGGCCCCCCTAACCAGTGCCATTACTAACATATTTACACATCGAAATTGCCATAGAAACAATGAAAATATACCCGGTCTTCCCCCCCCCCGGGCCCCCCTAACCACCTCCATTATTAACATATTGTCACATTGAAATTGCCATAGAAACAACGAAAATATAGTTTTAAAAATTTTGTCGGCGGACCTGGGGGGGGGGGGCCGGACCCCCTGGGCCCCCTGGATCCGCCACTGTATATATATATATATATATATATATATATATATATATATATATATATATATATATATACAGACTGGGGCATAAAAAAATAATCCCCTAGCAAAATCTCTATAACTTTGGCAAAACTAAAAGTATTTTTACAAAATGTTAGGAGATTATCGAGGAGGAATTTCTCCATATATGCAGCAGATTTGGTGAAAATTTATTAAGCAGTAACAAAATTACAGCATTTCTACGAAAAAGTGCAAAAATCAATTTTAACAAGGCTTATTTTACCAAAAGTCTTAATCACTTCAACAAAACTCGAAATATTTTTACAAAATTTTCGGAGCTTCTAGAGGAGGACTTTCTACATCTAATATGCAAATTTGGTGAAAATATAGTCAAAAATAACAAAAATACAGCTTTTCTCCGATAAATGTTAAAATAAATTTTAAGATGGCTTTTGTAAACAAAAGTACCGGAAAATGTCTTCAAAATGTAGAAATAATTGTAACAGAATAACGAATTTTAAGCATCTTTTACTGGAGCAGTTAACAAGGTAGTGTAGGCTATTACTCCACCACTTAAGTAAACGGCCCTTTTCAGGATCGTTATTTTCCTAAAATGCAACGACTAACATTTCAAAAAAGCATTGTTACAATTGATTTTTGCCCTTTTCTCGTAGAAATGCTGTAACTTCGCAACCACTGAAAATATTTTTACCAAATTTGCAGGAAATGAGCAGAAATTCCTCCCATAGAAGCTCCGAAAATTTAGTAAAGAATTGTTGAGTTTTCTTGAAGTTATTGAGATTTCGCTAGGGGATTATTTTATTGCCCCAGTCTGTATATATATATATATATATATATATATATACATATATATATATATATATATATATATATATATATATATATATATATATATATATATATATATGTATATATATATATAGATAGAGAGAGAGAGAGAGAATGTAGTCTATGACTTGGGAAATATATGGCTTCTGTGGTGGTTTCCCATTAGCTTTAGTACTCAGTTCCTGTTTTGACTCCTTTTACGACACGTGCAATAAACAGAAGGTATATTGTTCAGTGTTCTAAGTTAAATATACATGTATACACTGTTACATAGGCATATTATTTTCTACGAAAGAGCTGGGTTGTGATCTTAAAATCTCACATTTATATTTTATAGCACAAATATTTAAGCGATAGTTTCTGTATCATTCGCTTTCCTTGTAAAAGGCAATAATTCCAATATGCTAAAGCTATTTTCTACGATGTCAGTATAACCAATAGTATAACCTATATGATATGTACTCTATACTATATTAAGTACACTCTATAGTATAACATATGTGACAAGTACTCTATCCTCAGTATACCCTATAGTATAACATATATGATATGTACTCATTCAGTATATTCTGTATCCATCAGTAAATTTACCCCATTAAATTCCTTACCCTTTATATTATTTTACAAGAAGACAATAAATATGAAAATAAGTTTCTTGAGCTATTTCAAACTGTCTTACAGAATATTTTTATTATTCTGCTTTTACAAAGTACACCGAACGCAAATTTCAAATGACCCATTCACAACATAGTCAAAATCACTACACTGCAAAAAACATTGCAAAATCAGTCAAAATTTCAAAGAACAAAAGACATAGCAAAAACCATTGTCTAAAAACATTGTAAAATCAGTAGTAGGAATGTATATTATAGTTTCATAAGCTCAAACAAATGTTAAATTACAATGACAGACTAGAATTTAATATTTAGGAAAAATACTCTCATAATCATTCCTGCAGAAAGTACTAAGAGTTGAAATGAAAAATAGTTTAAACTAAAAGTTGAAACTAACAAAAAGTTGAAACTAACAGGAAAAACTAACTACTAGTTGAAAACTAGTAGTTGGTTTAAAAACTAACTAATAGCTTAAACTAAAAGTTGAAACTAATTGAAAGTTCAAACTAACAGGAAAAACTAACTATTAGTTAAAAGTTCAAACTCATAGTTGAAACTAATAGTTTGAAACTAACAAGGCTAAAAGTGAATAGATCTACTTAGTTATTAATGTTAGTAATATTGAGATATACATTTTACTAAGCACAGTATAAGCACAGTAGTGCATAGCAATTTATAGTTTTGATGGGAATTTTTAATAATATACAAAAACATCTACAATTCTTCAGAAATAATGAATCGAGCACAAAATTAACAAAATTCAATTGAAGTACTGAATATGTGACAATGCAGTCAGATGATAAGATGCATGATTATGATAATGATGGTTATGGTTATGATTATGAGGGTTATAGTTATGGATATGAGGGTTATAGTTATGGATATGATGGTTACAATTATGATTATGATGCATGGTTACGATTATGAAGGTTATGGTTATGGATATGATGTTTATGGTTATGATTATGTTGCATGGTTATGATCATGATGTTTATGTTTATAGATATGATGGTTATGGCAATGATTATGATGCACAGTTATGATTATGAATGTTATGGTTACGGATATGATGGTTATGGTTATGATTATGAAGCACGGTTGTGATGCTATAAATTCAAAAAGGCAAAAATCTGATAATAATTCTCATTATATTCTTCCTACAATAAAATAATAAGCTTTGGGCAAAAAGTTTAATTGACAGCCTAGTAAATTATTTCACTGTGAAATAATGTTACAAACTTACAATGTTACAATTCATTAGGCTAACAGCATTTTAGATTTGTATTATATATCACCATTTATATAACTTTCAAACATAAGCCTATATCAGCCTCTATGCTGAAACCCTACATTATAAGCTAATGGCACTTTTTGTGGCATGACACATATAAATTACACAAATAAAAAATGATAAATTTAGCATACCACAAAATGTTTCTATATAATTTTTGATGATAGTATAGGAATACAAGTATTCAGCATCGTCTTCACCTTTCAAATATTCCCTTTTAAACTAGGATCCGGATATGAAAAGATGTTCTCCACTTCTCTCTGTCCCATACCATATCATCCATCAATCCCCTAAAATCTCTTTCAATCATTTTGGAATTAATTTTCCATTTCTGAAGTTTATTTCATCTTCTGTATTTGTACTTGTAACTGTTACGCCATTTACTAAACTGTAGCTATCTGCCATTTTCAGATTCTGATGAAATAAAGAAATACACTCAAAAGTTGGATGCTGACAAAACAGGTTTTTACCGACACAAAGGTGTAAACGACACAAATGCTACACCTTTGTTAATTGCTAAAGAAGTCTTCAGCTTTGAAAACATATGAGGTGACTGGCCATAGCTTTCCTTAGCTGCATGCTTCATTACCAAACATCATACAACATACAACGTTTGTACTGTTCTACAGCAGCCCGAACACAACCCTGACAGTGCTATCATAGATCAGATAAACTTGATTTGCATATGCCGTTCAGGCAGACAGGAAACTATTCTCTCAGGGAATGACGCCCCTGTCCAATAAATGTTAGTCAAAGCTGAGAAAGGCATATGGGGCCCACCTTTTCATAAGCAGAATCACCCAAGAATAATGGTATATCACATTATATCATTTAAAGATCCACTGATATATGGACATGAAGAGAAAATGGAGACAAAGAAAAGTTGAGGCGTTATATACCATGGACCTGCCAGTGGGCAGTGCACTAAGAGATATGCCCGTTCGGATGGCTGAATGGATAACATGCTTGTTGAGAAGTAGGAACCTATAGGTGCAAATCAGACATATATTATTTTAAATTAACCTAACATTTACAATTACATTATTACAATTTATTACAATTAGCAAATTCTAACACAGTTGCACCTAACTTTCTGAATCACACTGCATCACAGAATTGATTGATTCGTTTTTGATTTCATGATAACAAACAAAATCGATCTCCTGAATTTAAAAAATATAGTGACATCAAGATTTTAATAACAAATTAATAGTTTGGGAAAAAAGTTAGCTTAATTATTGTAAAAAATTTATCAAACAGGCAGTTGATAACACCTCAGGATAACTAGAGACTACTACAGGCATTGTCATATAAATTGATATTGAAAGATACTGTCATGTTCCAGGTATGCTAAAAAATAATCAAACCAAAAACCTTAATTGTTCAAAATGTTTCAATATTCTATACCTTAGATACATTAAATCTAGCCTCGGCAGCAAAGTAATAATAGAATGAATCGTAATAACTGAACATACCAAAACCATTGTCATTCTTTGATCTTCGTCTAGTCATAGTCAATGTAACGATTAACAGTTCTATATATACGCGACAATTAAAGATAATTCAAAAATTTCAACTGTTATAATCCGATTGTGAGAATATTAGACGAAAAAGTTTCGATCAAAAACTTTTACGCTTCTCTTTAGTTGTTTACTAACAATTATCTGGGTCGGATCATCCAAAGTAAACATTAGAACTAGGTCAGGTCTTATTACTTTCAGCCAATCCGAATACAGAACTGTTTTGGGCATGTAGGCCTAGATTATATAGAGCTATGTTATTTTTTTAAGTGATATGGATGTCATGAATGTTAGATGATTTAAAGATCCACTCATATGTTGACATGAGCTCAACATTATACATTATAAAGTATATTAATCATAGATTACTCTCATTTCAATTTTAAATTTGGTAGAACGTACATTTCTAACACCCTTAAAACAGCAAAGTTAAGAAAAGTAAGTTAAGATATTGACGACCCACTTTAACAAAATTGATAGACCAATTTGAGGTGTTTGAAAATGATTGCAAAAAGTGGTAATGCGCGGGGGCTGAGTGCCGGGGTGGGTGCTGGAGGTCAGAGGGTTGAGAATAATGGGAGGGGGGGGGGGCGGGGTTCCTTCTCGATCATCTCATGCAACGTACTTTATTTATAATAATAAACCCAGACCCTAGTTAAACTGGGATTCAAGGGAGGATGATGATGATGATGATGATGATGATGATGAATAAATACTTAATAATAATATTTGAATATATATATATATATATATATATATATATATATATATATATATATATATATATATATATATCTGCAGTAGCAGATGAAACTATTATTAAATGCATTATTATAAAATACAGAGTTGAAAGAACAGGATATAAAAAATTTTTATATGCAGATGCAATGGACCTGCCATTGGGTATATTTGGCTGGAAGAAGGAGGGCAGGAAGGGTAGGGGAGGAGGTTTAGTTCAGTTATGGTATAAACAGAAGCATCTGCGGCGCTGTACAGTTTACAATATGGCACACATTTGTCAGACCGGTGATCTATCGTGCAATTAACCGTGATTCGATTCGTTACCTCCATGAGCAGAGATTCCGATGGACTCTAAGTTAGTATTAACCAGTTAAACGAGGCATGTTAGTGAAGAGCATGAGACAAATAGTGGGTGTCTAGCATGTCGTAAATGTTGCAGAACAAGAAAGTGTGGTTTTGTACCGCGCCTTGTCACAGAAAAACTTTATCATTGTAACATGATCCAATGGTCGAAAGGATGTCCTTGATTTTGATTATTAGTAATTAAATAAATGTTTACGTGTAGCGGGTCAAACTAAATAAGTGTCATTCAGATTTATTGATTGAATAATTGTGGCCGTTAAATCTGGCTAAATATAGAAAGACTCCGATCGGACCATTAGCCAGTTCTATATCTTGATTTCAGATCTGTTCAATCATAATTAAGGTACATTCGATTATATCAAGCTGTTTGAAGTATTAACACATCCATAACGTGACTAACATCGCTCTCGGCAAAAGAAAATGACGCTAAATTCTTCTTGAATGATTGAATTATTGATCGCTTGCGTTGATTGATTGAATGAGAAATTTGTTCAATAACCTTTTGTTTTTCTCTAGTATTTAAAATTGTCGCAACTATTTCGAAATAAGTTAACTGCTAATGGTTCAGTCGATAGTTAAATGTTAACAATCTCACAAGCGATTAACGTGCAACGTCCCCGTGCCGTGTACGGGACACAGAAAAATAGACTATCCGTTGATTGCACGTGTCGTAAACGGAAACTAAACAAGAACTGAGTAAGGCAACGGGAAACTATCTCAGAAGCCATTTTTCAAGTTATAGGCTATGACCACTATAAAGTGTGGATAAGGTATAGTCTTCTGTGAAGGGATTAACTTGTTGATCTATGGAGCGCTCTCTGTGGGGCGCGAAAACAACTTATGAGTGGGAATATGTACCTCGGACCTGTCACTGCAGAACACTAGAGAGAGTGAAAGAGAGAGAGAGAGAAAGAGAGAGAGAGAGAGAGAAAAAAGAGAGATAGTGACAGAAAGAGAGAGAAAGAAAAAGTTAGAGAGAGAGAGAGAAAGAAAGGAGAGGGAGAGAAAAAGTGAATGAGAAAAAGAGAGGTGAGAGAGACAGAAAAAGATTAAGAGAGAGAGAGAGGAAGAAAAATAGAGAGAGATAGATAGAGAGAGAGAGAGAGAGAGAGAGAGAGAGAGAGAGACAGAAAGAGAGAGATAGAGAGATAGGGAATAAAGGAAAGGTAAAGGGGGAGACTTAGCAATGCAACAATTAGATACTTACAACCATGGATCCCATCTGCAAAGAATTGCAGTTGATGGAATTGGACCAGTCCAGTTCATACTGTTGTCTATACATTTCTGCGAGATTTAAAAACCCAGAAAGATAATCCTTGAGAAAGATAATCCAATGCAGACTATTTAGCGTTAATCTCGTATAACTGGATGTTATACGAGAACTGGATGCTCAAAGTAAAATTAATATTTCCTAAATTTATTTTATTTGTGTGTATGACAAATAAATTTATTTTTTGTCACTCCACGCAATAGTATCGACAATTATTTAGTTTATAAACGCAGAGATCCATTTTAAAATATAGTCTACAAAAATATACAACTTAACTTAAATGAAATAGGGCTATTATTTAAAAACTTGTGATAAATTGTATATGATCAGGTTGTTCAGATATAGGCCTACTGCTCCCAAGAAAGGCGTATAACTTAAGTCATCATCATCATCATCTTCTTCCCTTGAAACCCAGTTTAACTAGGGTCGGGATACGAATGGACCTTATTTTCCACTCATTTCTAGAAAATTTTGAACCGAAGACCCTTTCTGATGTTGGTTTGAATCTTAGGGTATTATCGACTCTTACGACTCCTTCACAGCTGGTCTATTCTTCAGCAATCCGAACCCACGGTTTTTTTTTTGTTTTTTTTCTACGATTTTCAATAGGAATAATATAATTAAGTTAATATTAACAAAATAAAAGTGCTTTAACTGAAAAATAAAACTTTAAAACTCATACAAAGACAGCTGTATCCTGGCAAAAATGTTACGCCCGTGTGGCAGTAGGAATAAGGTGGACCGTCAGAGATTCTTTTGAAATACTGCTCATTTTTATGCTGATAATAATTTTTATTATTAATTTTTATTGTAATTTTTAGTATTAATTTTTATTACAATAATTTGTGTAAATTTTTATTTCAGAGGAATTTTTATTTTGAGTCACTGACATAGGCCTATGAATTCCTTATTATTGTTGAAATTTTTGAGTAAGACCTTAGAAAAAGTTCTGTGAAAGCCAAAGGGCAACCACTTCAGAAACCATAGTGTTTTCTCAAGATATACATAGACTACATGAGATGTGCGTATGAAGTGGCCTTTTATAAGGGGGGCAACTTGCTAATTTGCGGAGTGTTCTAAATGGAGAAAGCAGACTCTGAATGTGTCGTGGCCTTGCCACTTAGCAGAACACTAGAAAGAGAGAGAAAGTGAGAGAGAAAGAGAGAGAAAGAGAGAGAAAGAGAGAAAAAGAGAAAGAGAGAGAAAAAAAAGGGATTGAGAGAGAGTTGCGATTTCGACATCCCGTTTACATTTTTCTGCCCATTTTTAAATTCTGCAAGATTAGATCTGATATACCCCATCACATCATGGCCCAGCCCACTTTTTGGAGAATAATTACTCTAACCCTATAAAATGCCTCATGGATCACTTGACTGTGTACGCTAGGTATAGTATATTCTCTCGAACCCCTCTTGATTCTGACAATCGGCAGGGCCGAGGTATATATTTACTGTATATCCACAATTCGCTTTCACGCTTATTTATACCACTCCAGTGAGCTATAAGTAGATCCCAGTAACAAGTTTAACGTAACCTTTAGCTATAATGAAAATATGGATTCTGAAATGATTCTCCTTTGCCTTACTCAGTATTCTGTTTATAGCATCGTCTTGTGACACTCGTAGTCTATGTTGATATGTTACGACCAGGCATAATACATTTCAATTTGTGTATCACGAATTTAGGCCATATAAACTGAAGCAGATTTGAGAAAAGCAGATGGACGGATTCTATCTCGGCTTGAACAGTTTCTTTTTAAACTGCTCATTAATTTAAATTAATCCACAAAGTTTCTGAAAAACAGATACGAAGAAACTAAATTCTCTGTCACATTATTAACGATGTGTAAAATTCCGTTAGAAGTCTACATGTATACTCATTGTATACGAAGTTGCTTGGAGTCTAAACAATTAAACAATTAAGTATCATTCGCCGTATACAAGGCAATCCGTGGTTTAATACAAAACAGATCGTAATCAGAGAATATAACTGACAGATCTCTAGAGTTTAGACTATAGTTCGCCCGTCTATTAATTTTAATACAGGTTTAATCCAGCTTTAAAAACGTTGAATGGTTTTCCACTCAATCTACTATAAAACGCTAATATTAACTATTAACGTCAGTTTCCTCACTCGAAAGCGATGTCAACGACGGGCGAGCCCAGGATTTTAACCCCGCACATACTGATCCGCGGTCGAATATCCTACCGACATCGCCACTGGATCCAGCCATTATAACATCGTACACTAAAAATATTCGTCAGAACAAAACAGCATCCGAGCTGATTGTTTATTAAGTATTTATACCATTAACGCAAATTTTGAGAAAACATACACTCCATTTGGTAACGAATATTAACACCAACAATAATAATATTATCAATTAACCATCTCATAAAAACACTAACACTTATCTTTGGCGTAATTTTTTCGATTTTGGAATTTGCATCGTTTTGGATCTTATTTTTGTTCACGGGCTTGAATTTGTCTCAATAGTGCTCGATGTTGTCATAGACGACAGTAGCACTTTAATTGTTGTTATTGTGTTATAATTTAACATATTAAGGTATTTCACCTGCAAATAAATTTAAGTAAAAAGAATTTGCCACTCACTATCAATTAAACTCTATAACTTTCACTCTGTTATAGAGTATGTGAAAACTTGTGTATTAATTATAAATCTAAACAGAAATTGTCAAGCCAGCGAGCTATTTACAGATGATTGCCCTTTTACTAAGTGTCTCTAGCTATGTCAAAAGCTGAACCGGCTGACTTTTGAACTCTTGGTATCCTGCTTTTCTTACAGTTGTGCTGCCTACTCGACCAGAGATTCAGTCAGCACAGATGATGCTTAAGATGACAACAAAAAATCTTTATCCATTTTTTTCAAAAATCCCTTTTTCGAAATTTTGTCACATCAAAGCCAACTAAGCAACCACTGCAAAACCAACTAAAGTTATTCTCTTTTCATGTGGGTTTAACGTCAAAGTCAGACGCCCGAAGGGCTTCTCTTCATGACGTCAGGTGTACCAGTGTACCATGAAAGGTCAATTTCCGAGATTTTACTATCTAATCCGCTCTACGCCGGGAATTGATCCCTGGACGTCAGGAACAGTCATATGCAAGTCCATGTCGTTACCTAACGCGTTTACACACTGAGCTATTGATACATTCAGAACATTACTCTCAAAATCATAATTCTATTAAGTCGGGGTAGACTCTTTAAGTTTAAAAATATTATAGACAATTAGCATTATTTTTGCAAGAATTTTAGCACTGAACCTGCTATACTGATATAACAGCAGAGCTAAAGCTGAGTAATGGTAAATGGTAAATTATTTTTTTCAAAGGTTTGGCTACACTGAAAGCGGACTAAATTGCCTAACGGTTTAAACACGCGGCATTAAATATAAAAGACATTAAAATAATCGAGCATTTCAATATATAGGTTAATGAGTGTTATTACTATCCTTCTTAAAATTCATACAAGTTTATTGTATATCCAGCGGTCAAGATTACAACAAACGTTTTCTGAATCCCTTGATTCTAATTCATCAACTCTTAACTCAGTAAAGTTAGCTCTAACTTTTGACTTTTTCATACACTATGTTACATTTAAGAAGTCAGAAGTTCTCTATCGTAACTTCAAAACTTGAGCCTAATTTCCACGAACCACGCGAGCGACAATAATGAAATCGGTTGAATTAAGTGTCAATAACCCGACGTATTTTGCCAATTTGGCAAAAGATTACAGATACATTCATAAACCGGAAAGAAATAGTTTGATTTTTTGTTAGATATCAGAAAGATTTGAAGTCAATAAGCGAAGAGGCGGAGCATATTGCAATCAGTCACAATAGTATTAGCATGATTGACATTTGCATTGCACCAATCACTGATGTTGGTCGCCCTGCAATCTAGTTAGTATTGCTTTGCGCAGAATCAATCAATCAATCAATCAATTATCAATCAATCAATCAATCGATTGCTCAATTTCTTAATAATCAATCAATCAATCAATATTTTCATAAGTAAACCAATCAAGATTAGTCAATGGAATGAATGTATTGACAATCAATTAACGATTTATCAATCAATAATTTCTGAATTACTTATTAATCAATTAATCCCAATAAAACCCAAAATCATAAAAACCATTGCATCAATCCACAATTCAATTAGTCGTTCAGTCAATAAATCTCCAATCAATAAATCAAATAATTAATTAATCAATCCAATCTTTACATTAAGCATTCTGCAGTAGAATGCAATTAATTTTAAAAACACAATACAATTCAATAAGGTAATACGATATATCATTCGCCGCTTGTTAAATATAGGCCTATTTTTAAAGCATTTCTTCTTTTTCTGTTAAAATGCCTTTCAAGTATAGCTACTAATATTATGTGGCATATTTTGATTGCAATTTGCTTTTCATACTGTATTCAGTCTAACAGTATTCCCAATAAGCTCAAAATTTATAAAGAAATCCAATTAGTTTAAGTAAGCGGCTAAGCCCAAGTTTTATTGAGCTCCATATAATATATATATATATATATATATATATATATATATAATATATAATGTATAATGTATATATATACAATATATACAGTATAAATATATACAGTATACTATATATATATATATATATATATATATATATATATATATCCTTGACATCATTCTTGTATGAGGAAACGGACGTTAAACCTTTATTATTGTTATTATATATGCAGTAGATGTTTATATAGATGTATATATAGGCGTATATATGAATATATATATATATATATATATACATATATATATATATATATATATATATATATACATGTATATACTGTATATATATATATATATATATATATATATATATATATATGCATATCGGACCAAATGCAGTAATGTACTTGATCATGAAGCAATATAGGCCTACAATATAGAAAGACAACTTTGCTCTCTGCTCAGAAGCGCCGTGACCTTCTAGTCTGCGTAACTGTTGGGTGCAGCATACAGAGCGAGGCTATTCGTATGTACTATACAGCCTGGAGCTGTAGCCTTGATTGCAATATGGTGTGTTCAGTGATTTTACACTGTTCAATTCCATAACGTAAATGAGATAGAGGTGCTGGGGGGGGGGGCACCAGGTGACAGGGTACCCTGCTCGATGACTTCACCTTTCTGGAATATTAATAATAATAATAATAATAAAGATTTAACGTCCGTTTCCTCGTCCAGAGATCATGTCAGGGACGTTCCCACAGCACACATCACTGCAGATCAATTCATACAGGGATGATGTCAGGGACGTCCACACAGCAAGCATCATTACAGATCAATTCATCCAGATCAATCTGCAAAAGAATTGTGCTGAGGAGAATAAAATGTGATAACTAATTGCGACAAATAAGCCGCGTACATGTATATCATATTAGCTATATCTTCCCCTAAATCTCAAATTTGCAATAGAGTGACCTTTCCAGTGACAATATTATTTCAAATAAAATACTGGTCAGTAATAATGTACAATGCAATGGACATCTCCATGGCGTAGACATAACTGAAGATAACTAATGAAAGGGCTAAGTCTTAGGGTGCACAAATGGCTTTATAAAGGTGGTTATCAGTTAAACTGATAACTACGATACTGAATATTTTCAGTTTTTATCGAGCTGAGGATCAGCCATCTGGTGTCCCCTACCCTCACTGCATAGACGCTAAGGAATTGAGCACTACATACTGTAAAAAGCGGGTAAAGCTAATACGATAATTTACAAATACCAGCATTTTTAAATTATCGTTTGCAAAATATTTGGAAGACTTAAGCCATAAATGATACATCCCTACCCAACGTTACGGGGTCGGACATCCGAAGATCCAACATCGTAGTTAACGTAAAGAACGGGAATATTGGTAATTAAGTAATTTTAAACTAAATTCCTCTAGTTTTCCTTAAACCATATGGGGATGGTCAACGATGGGTCAAATTTGAATTCTCACTTATTACTACTCTAGTTTGTCTCAATAGTGAGCAATGCATGGTTAGTTTATAGATCTGATTTCACCAAAAGATATTTAGCTGCATAAATGATGTCTTCTTCACAAATAAAGTGCTTTTAAGAATTTCTGTTTATATCCTTTGGGAATATTGATTTTTGATTGAAATTGCTTTTAAGATTTTCTGTTTATATCCTATTGGAATATTGATTTTCTTATTGAAATTGCTTTTGAGATTTCCTATGATTTCTCCTTTTCGTATTTCAAATGCATTGCTCTTAGAGACTCAGGCTCACTAATTTCACAGCTAACAGATTTTGTAGGAATATGCCAATGCTAGTGTCGACATCTCGTGAATTCAACTGGTTTTGTAGTGTAAATGGTATCACAAAGTCGGCGCGGGGTCATTGGAGTGCAATATTATAACAGTTAACTAGTGGACTCTACAGTGTATTTGAAAAATATTTAGGCCTATTTCAAAATTATTGTCAGTGTAGCCCTTAAAGTAGGCTACTGTCTTACATCAGTTGAAAAGAGTCGAGCGGACTTAACTAGCACTTCTACATTTTTAGCAATAATTTGAAGACTTCGGACAAGGTTTGACAATGCTTTGAACAAGCAAGACTTTGGACTGGTTTTCTGGATGTTAGCTTTCGCGCAGTTTAGGACCTCTTTTGCTCGTCGGTTTTGATTTGGCTAAAAATTGCTCGATTCTGTCATTAACGAGAGTAGCACCAGCACCTTAACTGTTGTTGTTGTTGGCTGATCCTGAAGTGTAAATAAGTTGAATTAACGCCCCTTTTCAAGAACTCTTAATTTCTCAAGTACTATAGACTAAAGCTAATACCCTTATCAGTGCAAGCATGCCGCAGTGAGGTCTTCTTAATGGGCGTTTCTAACTAAAATAGTTCTCTTATTTAGAATAATAAAATAGAAAAGGTAGTCCTATTTTAAATAGTTCTTTAACAATGATTTAAATATCGAGTTTATTTCTTTTAATATAGCTAGCTGATTCCGTTATTCGAAACTTTACCACAAAATAACTTAGATATGCGCAAGTTATACGAGAATCGTAAACTTGGATATCATTTAGCTTGGAGACTAAAACAGATAAAGTCATTCGTATGTGCGGGGTTCAAATCCTGTCACTGACAGCGCCTTCTAATGAGGAAACTGACGTAAACATTAGCTTTACCAACTTTAGCTTTGCTTTTAACGTCTGTTTCCTGCTCGAAAGCTTGTCAGGGAGGGATTGGCACATGATTTGAACCCAGCACCATCGGAACATCAGTAGAGTAACTTGCTAATAAGTCGCCGGGTTATGCAGTAGGTTCTGCTTCATATACCGTAGAGTCCAGGAAAATTAAGTGAAATACTAAATTTAAATAATATTAAAAGAAAAGAACGATATAAAATAATTACAAAATAAATCTGAGCTATCTACCTGAATTTGCAATATTAGAATTAAAAATTTATGCAAGGATGTTAGAATTTAATTCTTGGAGCCTAATTCTATACTCCATTGGATTAGAAAATTAGTAATAATTTTCTTATATTTAAAAGAACTACGACAAGTTTATAAATTGCAAAAAAAGTTTTATCGATTCCTTGCCAACGAGATATTTCGCGTAGAAACCTGAGCGGTATCTTACAGGTATCATACCGGTATCATAGGATCAACGTTGAGTTTATTCTATTTCATGTATCTAAGTGAAATCTAGTAAGTAGAAATACCGAGAGATTTTTAATAGCCTGTTAAATTTAGTGCAACAATTTACCTGAGTTACAAAAGTTTCTGTGTTTTGGAATTTTACCAACGTCAACTACAGGCGCAGCAATAGAACTCCAACACATTCACTCCATCCTAATGCTAAGCAAGTTTAGTGCAATTAACTTTGCTAATATAGTATAAATATTAATTTATTCCCTCAGTGACTAAAAAGCTTCTTTTAAATTGTACGGCAAAGAAAACAAAATAAAAATCGACGGTTTGCTTTAGAATTATTAGCGTTAAGTGGTAGGCTATATAAACATTCATAAACACAACTTCACACAAAGACTTGTTAAAATCATCTTCCTATGTATGATAAATGTATATAAATTATAATGCATGCAGTAATTTTATAATAACTAAGAATATTAATAATATTAACAATATTTACGCTTGCGTAGTTGCTATAATTTGATAATTACCTTTTAGTTTAATTGTTATTAAAATGTAATAATTGATAATTTCATAACGTTAAAAGCCTTAAAGCCCATGTTAACGTTAGTTTCATCTCTCGAAATCAATATCAGTGACGTGCGAGCCCATGATAATGCATACTATCTATTCACATGGCCAAATAATAATCATAAAGGTTTAACGTCCGTTTCCTCATACAAGGATGATGTCAGGGACGTCGTAATGCTATATATGAGGTCTTGTCTAGCAAACTCGTGCCACTCTTCAACTATGGCGTCTGGCACTCCATGTAAATGCACACTCCAGGGTCGGGTTATTGAAAGCGCTGAAACAAGAGGTGAGGAAGGCAGCCAGTGTATCAGGAAGTCTCCAATAATAGCGGCGACACGGTTGATCTGTGGTGGCTACAGCGACAGGTTCAGGCAGATACCTCCACCCGTACATAGCTGTGCGCTGAGCTGCGTCCACTAGGCCTGTTTACTCCACTGAGACCGTAGTGGAATATTGTACATACGCCAGAGTGTTTCTCTGTCTCTCTCTCTCTCTCTCTCAGATTCTCTCTCTCTCTCCGTCTGTCTGTCTGTTCCGTCTGTCTGTCTGTCTCTAGTCTCTCTCTCTCTCTCTCTGATTCTCTCTCACTCTCTCTCTCTCTCTCTCTCTCTCTCTCACTCTCTCTCTCTCTCTCTCTCTCTCTCTCTCACTCTCTCTGTCTGCCTGTCTCTAGTCTCTCTCACTCCCCCTCTCTCTTCAGGAATCTGCCACATGAAGGGCCACGGTACATATTCCTACTCACATTCTGCAATAGTCCTCTCAAATTAGCATTCCATCGATCAATTGATTCGGCAGCAGAGGCTAAACCTTACCGAAACCCCAATGGAGCCCATAGCTCGGTCTGTATGCCTCAGTGGAGCCTATAGCTAGGTCTATATGCCTCAGTGGAGCCTATAGCTTGGTCTATTTGGTTCTGAGTTGTTTTCTTGCATAATCCTATGCATGATCCTGTCATGGACAACCAAAACCATGCCGTGCTTATTTTTTGGATGGA
Source organism: Enchytraeus crypticus (assembly GCA_905160935.1). Classification (NCBI taxonomy): domain Eukaryota; kingdom Metazoa; phylum Annelida; class Clitellata; order Enchytraeida; family Enchytraeidae; genus Enchytraeus; species Enchytraeus crypticus. The sequence continues at coordinate 630,648 of CAJHZI010000452.1, read as the reverse complement.
GACAGTGGCGATGTCGGTAAGATACTCGACTGCGGATCAATATGTGCATGGTTCAAATTTATACTGAATTTGTCACTCCTAAATTTATATCTTAATAGGAAAGCTAGTTCGGGGTTTCATCGGTGAAAAATGGCTTATTTGATATAAATTAAAGGGGCGTCAGAATACGCTGTAGACAGGCATGTTGATAGCTAGGAGGCTACAACTTAGTATGGTGTTTCATTCAAATGTTATTTTTCACAAAGAATTATCCTATCTATTGTACGTGGAAATATCCTATTTTAATATATTTTATAATATTTGTACATATTTCAACTTTTCAGTTGTTATGGATTTATAAATTTATTTTGTCTTCACTTATTTATTGTCCGTTTCTTTGTCTTTGTTCTCAGTGGCGCTACAACAAACTGAGACGAGAACCGAAGAAAGTCTCGTGCTAAACGAAATTATTTCAAATGCGTTTGACCAAAAACCTCCCTAGACATACAGCTTATGCCTCTCTTCTTTAATCTTTGAACTGATTTTCTATATTTTAGAATTTGCATCGTTTTGGACCTTCAGTTTACTCACCCGCCTGACTTTGTGTCAATAGTGCTCGATGTTGTCATGGATGATAGAAGCACTCAAATTGTCATGTTATATATGATAATAGACACAAGTGCAGTTCATTGCTATTGTGCAGCGGAAATGTCTTAACAATGTGCGCTATAGAAATTCCCACATTTAATCTTTACTCGACATTTTGGTACCACGAAACATACTGCGCTTCTTTGGTTTTTGACAATCGATCGCTGGTACCTCGCTTTTTGTTTCCTCGTTTCTACAAAAGCCTGCATGCACGCCGCTGTGAAAATTACCTGGAGATTAATGGGGAAAAGGGGCTTATCTCTACCCCTTCTTAAATATATTTTTCCTGTCTTTAAACCTTTAATTTTGCGCGGCCTGTTATCCTTTACTGGAAATTGCGAAAAAATATTTTTTCTTCCCAATTTTGATATTTAAAAGTTTCGTACCAGAATAAATACACATGTATGAACTACAGACCGTCGTATCTCTTAACAATACAACAAGTAGCTGCTTGCGATCCATTAGCGTCCTCTATAACAAACGGTGCTTGAAATGAGTACGATATACTGCAAGGGTATATAGATAATTGCACATATATATATATATATACATGTACATGTATATATTATGCATACACTCACGTACACCTACATTTGCGCCCAAGGTAAATTTTCACGACGGATCTCTTAACTGAAAGCGCCATACTTGATCATTTCAAAATGGTACTTAAATTTACAAAACCATTCTGATGAAGCATTTAGACTAGCATCCTGTTAACGAAGAAACCCATCTACCTTGATATGCCTGATGCTCATTCGCTTTTTGGACATTTATGTTTATTATCTTTGCTACGGCACAATAATTAGCAATATATTTTTTACAATTTCACCGTTACAACAGAAACCATGATCATTGCCATAGATCGTCTAAGATAGCGCGGTTAAACCGCTTAATGTGTTATAGCGAACTAACATCTTAGTAAGTTATAGTTTAGCAAAGTACAGATTAGCATAGCTTTGCTAAGTATAGCTTAGCATAGTTTGGCTAAGTATAGCTTAACATAGTTTAGCAAATATGTCTTAGCATAGTTTAGCTAGTATAGCTAAACAGAGTTTAACTAAGGAGCCTATATTTTTTGCATAGTTTAGCTAAGTATAGCTTCGCATAGTTTATCTAAGTATAGCTTAACAGGGTTTAGCGAAATATATAGCATGGTTTAGAAATATTATGGCGAGTTACGAGTTTAATACATAGCTGCAGAAAGAACAGCTACTGCTGATGCAGCTGCTGTTAACTGCTGCCTCTTTCCCTGCTGCAGCAGAATCACTTAGCTGCTCTGCTGTTAGTTTAGCGCAGTGACCGGTAGAACGATATCTCAATATCCTTGGAGTCATTGAAGCAGAACAGCTGTAAGTTACACAGGGTGTGGATAATTCTAGGAACATTGATTAATCGCTTGTATCGTAATATTTAATTAGGTAATTAATTTAGTTATCATTACAACGTAAGAGTCGCCTAATTGAGTTATTTTATTAATTACGGTTTTGCATGGATCTGATATGGTCTGATAGACTATTCCAAATTTTGTAGCTGTTGAATAGCGTCGAAGAGAAGAACGCACAGTTAGATTGTAAGTATAGATGGTCAGTTAAGGATAATCTAGTTATGTAGTTGTGCGAGGTTTTAGTAAACGGAGGTGCTAGTAAACACAGGTGCTAGTAAACAAAGGTGCTTGTAAACAGAGGTGATAGTAAACAGAGGTGCTAGTAAACAGAGGAGCTACTAAGCAGAAGTACTAGTAAACAGAGGTGCTAGTAAACAGAGGAGCTAGTAAGCAGAAGTACTAGTAAATAGAGGTGCTTGTAAGCAGAGGTGATAGTAAACAGAGGTGCTAGTAAACAGAGGAGCTAGTAAGCAGAAGTACTAGTAAACAGAGGTGCTAGTAAACAGAGGAGCTAGTAAGCAGAAGTACTAGTAAACAGAGGTGCTAGTAAACAGAGGAGCTAGTAAGCAGAAATACTAGTAAACAGAGGTGCTAGTAAACAGAGGTGCTTGTAAACAGAGGTGCTTGTAAACAGAGGTGCTAGTAAACAGAGGTGCTTGTAAACAGAGGTGCTAGTAAACAGAGGTGCTAGTAAGCAGAAGTACTAGTAAACAGAGGTGCTAGTATACAGAGGTGCTTGTAAACAGAGGTGCTAGTAAACAGAGGTGCTAGAGTAAACAGAGGTGCTAGTAAACATGGGTGCTAGTAAACAGAGGTGATAGTAAACATGGGTGCTAGTAAAAAAGGGTGCTAGTAAACAGAGATGCTAGTAAACAGAGGTGCTAATAAACAGAGGTGCTAGTGAAGTCTTTAGTATTTAATATGTGTTATATATATATACAGTATATATTATATATATATATATATATATATATATATATATATGTGTGTGTGTGTGTGTGTGTGTGTGTGTGTGTGTGTGTGTGTGTGTGTGTGACGAATATTTATAGAAATCTGAAAACTGCAAGTGTAGTAGCCTTGTGCAAGGTTAGATAAAGAGATTTATTTGTTTAACGTTAGCTTGTGGTGAAATTGTCTCATAAATTTCACCACGTTTAACTTTAATGCCAGTGATCATAACAGTAATGAAAAATTGCATGATTATATTTGTTAAATATTAAATCGATACGATTTCCCGACCCTAATTAAAATGGGACTCATGAAAAGAAGATGATGACGAAGATGATTAAATGTATACGAATTCAAGTTGACTTTAATATTACAGTATTATTATGCGAGCCTAATAATGAGAAGGTCTTTTTTGCTTTGAATTATTAATTCGTCTGTCTGCATACACTGGAAGATATAAAACCAGAAAATATGGGTAATAATTAATGTTAGTAATTTTTAAATTAATTTTAAAGCAATTGTAAATATTTTTTCTAAAGTTTTGGGTCTGATTTTGTCCTTCTTAGTACATTATGACTTATCTGCTAAAATGTAAAAAATAGAAAGCGAAAAGCAATGAACTACTTAAATTTGAATGTCTTAATAGCGTAGGGGTAACATCATGCAGTTTTAATTAACAGATCCTGAGGTGCATTGCTCGTGGGTTCAAATCCCAGCCACACTGAGCTGAGAGTAAAATCTCGGACATTCACTGGACTGGTTATACAGCAAATGGTCTAAATTGCCTAACGGTTAAAACATGTGATATTAAAAGTGATAGATATCAACGTAATTGATCATTTCAGTATAATACGTGCTGACTTAACTTACATGCATAAAATCAGTCAGCAACCTTCAGTAAGCTTAAGATATTTTCAAGCTATGCATAACGTAAATACCGAATGCAAATCAAGCTTCAGACATGGCTGACAAAATTCACTGTGGCCCATTGAAATCTCGCTGTTTGTTTAATTCCGATGACTTGTTGATTCATATTCCAAGGTCACTTTAATTATTGATGGTCAAAGGTAAGATATCAACATATCACCTGTGACCGATCAAATTGAAACAATCAATTGGATGAATGATGAAGGCATTCCATGGAATTGTAGACTATTGGCTATAGGTAGTGATGGAATTTTTAAAAAGTGAAATAGTGGGGCTATTGAGTACAACTTATGCCTCATTTAAAATAGCTCTCAATTCTAATGGGATTTGAACAGATTACGCAAGATTAAGATGGGCAACAATAACAAAATTGAGAGAGGGGGCCAAATATCCAACCTCCTTTCGGAGGAATTCTGACTTTGTTTAAGAGCCTGACTTTTAGTTGCTTGAACTTATTGAAGTATAGACGGGCAGAGTTTTGATAGAAGATAGACTACAAAAGAATAAAACTTCAATCTATCCTGTCAGAAAAGAAGATCTTTTTACCGTATGTCGTCAGTTTGAATACGTTGTTTGAATTCTCTATGTACAGCATCTTTGATAGTCGGACCACCTTCGCTATAGTACGTCCGAAGTTCGGATTCAATCTTATAACGCTCTGGATTGTTTTTGAGGCTAAGAGCTGAAAAGGCTAATGTCAACGTCAGTTTCCTCACTTCAAAAGCGATGTCAGTGGCTAAGGGGTGGTAATCGTACTGAAGTTTTCTGTCCTATGCAGAAACAAAATCAATTGAAAGTGGGCACACGTTAAAGATGGAGATAAATATTGCTGCTATCAAGCTCAGAAATGTGATATAAAGTTGGAAGAGTAATAGTAAAGATGCTGGTATATACACACATACACATATCTATATATATATATATATATATATATATATATATATATATATATATATATAGTCTATATACGTATATAGATATATATCTCTTAGTGCACTGCCTACTGGCAGGTCCATGGTATATAATGCCTCCACTCTTCTCTGTCTTCAGCCTTCCTCTTCATTTTCACATATGAGTGGGTCTTTAAATAATCTAACATACCTAATATTAGAATAATAATAATAATAATAATAATAATAATAAAATACATGTGTGTGTATTTATTGTGTGTGTATTTATTGTGTGTGTGTGTGTGTGTGTGTGTGTGTGCATGTGTGTATGTGTGTGTGTACATAAATGTGTATACATATACACGTATACTCGTATACATATATATATACTCGTATACATATATATGTGTAAGATTCATGTATGGGTTATTATGCCTGAAATAAAGCAATAAATAAAAATAATAATACAAATATATATTACATATGTATTGTTGTTTATATAGTAAATCATTGTCAGCATTTAAATAAAATTCACAGTAATAGTGATATTGATCACGAATATTGAGATTCTTGATCCTATTGCAAGTTTCCCCTTAGGCTTGCGTTGATTTACTGGTCTACAAGATTTAGTTGACACTACATTAATACATTTTAGCATATTGTTATTGTTGTGACACAATAGAGTTGCCATAGAAAGCAGTCGCAGGCAACAGCACAGCAGTATACAGAAGTGTAGCAGTTTAGAAGTATCAACACGCAGAGTGCAGTTCAAACACATGCTCAATACAAGGGCCTTCCCTCCAGTCGTTTCATAACTCAGATTTCATAGTCTACAGAATAGCACAGTGCAGAGATTTGGACATCAGTAAAGGTATTTCTTTATTTTTAAAAATTCAACCATACAATATTCACCTAGTAGCGTAGAAACATTCTTCAAACTTGTAAATTCCTCAAGAGAAATCCAACGAGAAGAAGAGCTATATAGAGCAGTAATATTCTAAGAGACACACGACTTTTGCAGGAATAGGCCACTATGTAGTTCAAGTTGCATATTGATTAGCTCTTTGAAGCACAACCATCAATATTTCGAACTGCTTTCGTATGCTTTGGGGCGTTACTATGCAGAATGCATTGCCTAGAGGCGAGAACATTTGCTTTTCAATCATGTTTCCACATGTTCGACATTTAGTCTTTTTCGTTCCTGGAAGAATTTTTTAATGTTGAGCTAACTTGTAGGATTTATGCTGCATGTAAAAGGTCAACAATGCAGTTTGAAATTGAGTTTAACAGTAATTGAAACCTTGACATTTTGAAAATTAATTTGCATTAGAGAACGCCTCCTATCAAAATCCGTTACATCATAATCTTACTGCGATCTATAATTACTAGGTTTTAATAAATGTGGGATGATACAACTTAATTGACCACCTCTTACATCATCATCTTATATGACAGTAGTCGGTGAGAACTTTGCTATTGTGCAAATTAAGCTAAATTTGTTGACTATTTATTTATATAGTTATTTATTTCAAACCACTACACTAAACAAAATAACCAAAACTCTAAACTAATATATAATACAATACACTAAATACATATATATTATATATCTATACTATTATATATAATATAATAGTATACAATCAATTGCGGTCTTTTATTACTAGACTACGTGACTGCATTTGACATTTAGGCTACTGTCCTAAAACGACGTATTGCTTATATACTTACTGATTGATCGATTGACTTTGCTTTTGGAAAACTAAGATATAACTAGCTTAGATAAAAGCTTAATCTTTGCAAATCAGTAATTTTTTTCAGACGAGGGCTTTAAAATTGTTTGAATTTGCTAAATTTGCTGTTAATTTAACAATATATAATTTAACGTACATGTACATGTATATACACTGTAGTTATATGATAATATTTGTTATATATATATATATATATATATATATATATATATATATGCTTATATATGTAGCTTTATGGTTTTCATGTCAAGTAGTAGAAGTTCGTTTTATTAGTAAAATTAAATAGAACATGTAACTTGAATGTATTCGATAAGCTATCCAAATATATTCAGCAAATATTTTCTAGTATGCATGTTGTTCCGTTAAAACTTTTGATAAAAGTTATCTGTCGTAAGAGGGAATACCTTACTTTGAAATATTAAATAGAATAGGTTAATTTCAATTACCAATCAAATTTTTAAAATCTGATTTTCAATCTTCGTAATTTCGAAGGAAATGTGAGTTAAATCAGGATATAGGCCTATTTTATGCACAAAGTTTGTTACTTTTAGTTGTTATTAGTGCGATGCTTTAGGGATTTGTGCCATTGAAAATTAATTGACATGTAGCATTTGTATAAATTGCATGAATTCTGAATTGCTGGCTAGTAAAAATAATATTTAATTTGTAAATTTATACGACTTATTTATAAATAGGTTTCTTCTTTCGCTCTCTCTCTCTCTCTCACTCTGTCTGTCTCTCGCTCTTAGTGTACTGCCCACTAGCAGGTCTCTGGTATATAACCCCTCCACTCTTCTTTGATTTATGTTTTTTACTTATGGAAACATATGAGTGAATCTTTAAAATTCCTAATCTCTGCCCGTCTCAGCTTCTTCTTTCTTCAATTCTTCCTTCTATGACCTATAAATAAAAGAAAATTAAATAGATATTGTGATTTTTGAAGTGGGTCCTCGTGGTTTTTCTCTGTTCTTGATTAGTTGCTTCTTTGTATATGAGCAATGTACGGTTGTTCTATTCGGACCCAGATATTTCACGGTTAGTAGAATATAGGGAAGATATAGGGAATTCTCCAACCGATATATAGGGAAGTCTTTTAGAGCATTATACTTCAATAGCGGCTCTATATTCCACTTTTTAAGAGTATAAATTCGTTTATATTATCTATTTAAATTTGTTTGCACTGATCATAAACTTCTATTTAATGCATTTATAATATCTATTTTCGCCATACTGATTGTATGCTTGAATTGGAAGCTGAATTGACTTATAAATAAGAGACTGTAACAGTTCAAAACCCAAACGGATAGTCTCTGTGATGCATGTTACACTTGCTTAATTTTAACATTAATTAAATCAGTTTCACCTTACACACACACAGATAATATATATATATATATATATATATATATATAATATAATATATATATATATATATATATATATATATATATATATATATATATCAGACCTTTCAGCGAGTCATAAAAGTAAAAAATACAGTTTCACAGTTAACGAAACTAAATAAAATTATGAGAAAAACTACCGCAATAAAATTGCGAAAATTAATACTAGGCCTATAAAGTTACTATTTCCCAGTTACTTCTCAACCCAACAGCTACTCTGTGTTATTTCTAAGTCATTCGAGTGCTAATGGGCGCAATGCGATGTGTTATGAATTGTGAGTCTATGTTTACATTATCAATAACATAACAACCCTGCCTCTTATTTGTTTTCAATTCAACAGGTTTAAGGTTCAAATCTAGCGCACTATCGGATTGAAACTTCTGCCAATTCGATCTCGCCGTAACTTCCCGCCTATCCATTCCAGTCAACGTATATCTGTAAGCAATTCGCTGTTTCAGATAATCCAGTCATAGGTTCCATAATTCTAGACAGAGCCGCAGGAATAAGATTCAGGAAAAAGTCTAGGATTTGAAAGCAATATAAAACAATTCAATAAGGATAATCTCACCACTGCTGTTGTGAAGGTTTAATTAAAGAATTAAATCGGTAATTCTGTAACTTGAAAACAATCACTGAGGCTATATCGAAAGGGAACGCGTCTTTAGGAAACCAATAGAAAGGTCAACTAAAGTATATTGCGGAAACGAATGACAAACAGTGTTGAGGAATTAAAAGCACATTACTAGATTACGCAATGTCGATGACGGAAAATGAAATTTCTGGAGTTATTTCCGGTTCCAACCTGATGTGTCACGATGGAACTATGGAACAACGCTGTTCAACACCTGAAAATTCGTCTAACGATGTGGTTAGATATTTTAAAAATATGTTTTAACTTTTAATTTCAGTTAAATAAGCTTCATTGGTTCAGATTGTATGCTTACCCTTCCATATAAATTAAATGAAATCTTTTGGTACCGGGTTGGACATGTAAAACTTGTCAATCTTGAATTTGAAAATAATGAAAACAGTTAAAATAATTAAAATAATGATAATAATAATAAAACTTGTAAATTCGGTATATAAATATGGACAGTCTGCATATCTGACGAAACTATACGTGCACAGTTTGTCGCCAATTCTTATTGAAGTTAGGAGGGTTGTTCTTTTTTTAATAAACTAATTGAAATGCGAAACGTTAAGACTACCTAAGTGTTTGCGAAATTTAGATTCCCTTATTTTCCTTCAATAGTATTTTTTCTCTCTTTCAATCTCATTCCAGTTTTCTCTATCTCTCTCTCTTCTTTCTATCACACACACTCTTTCTATAATCTCTCTCTTTTTATAATCCTCTTTCACTCTCTTTCTATATATTTTTTTCTCTCTCTCCTTTCTCTCTTTCTCTCTTTCACTTTTCTCTCTCTCTCTCTCTCTATCTATCTATCTTGCCACGTTGCTTTTAGCTAACAATCCTGAAATGATCAACGCATCCCGTTCCTATCAATTGATTAATTAATTTGTTCAGCAGCGCCTGCAACTGTTGACTCACAGCATTGTTATAAAATATTCAAGACTTGGTCTGCTTGTTTCTCTGTAAGCCAAAGCTGCGCGGGCACCTGGTACAGAGTTAGTACATTTCTCAGTAGAGAACCTCTTTCTCTTCTTCTTTCTTCGATTTGTTCTGTTGCCATGTGCATCCTCAACCCTGAATCGATTGATGTTGAGCTGAAACTAAGCCCGAAATTGTATCTAGAGCCTTACTGGATGAACTTCAATTATAAAAGAAATGATAGTTGTAAAATTTAGTTTCATAGACTGTGAATAATCTCACCACTCTTAGTGCACAGCCTATTGGCAGGTCCATGGTATATAGCGCCTCCACTCGTCTCTTTCTTTCGTTTTCCTCTTCATGTCGACATACGAATGGATCTTTAAATTATCTAAGATTCCTAATCACGGTTTTCCTCTACTTCGCTTGCACCGCTTTCAACAATAAGGTTAATTACTAATGGTGAAAGTATTGAATGATTTTTCTAATATTTGAATTTTTCGAATCTCTAAAAGTATCGAAATGAGAAAAATACTGGCAGTTGAGACATAAGTTTATTTGTTCACATATCACACAGCACAGCAATCAACATATTTCGAATAACATATAGGAACATAAGTAAAACTCAAAGACAGGCCTCTAATACATGCAAAATTAGGCCATCAATGAGGGAGCATAACGACTAGTAGCAGTAGGCTTGCAAGATGATTTAGAGCATTTCTATGTTTAAGCAAATTTCTGATATTAGGCATGTAACAGATAGATGAGTTATATGCCATGGACCTGCCACTTACACTCTGAAATAGTTTTGTTTGCACATTATACGTCATGTGTTGACAGGACTGTTTACTTATTGATTTATAATAAATAAATAGAATTTTTATGACATTTAGCGTCTTGAGTGAATAGTTTTAGACTTGATTAAGTTCATTGGCGTACTTTTAACTTAGTTCATAGTTCTATGTTATATTGTTAATCTGTTATATAGTTATTTTGTTGAAAAATCAATTTGCAGTTTTGACCGTTATTTTACCGTTATAGTTGATCCGTTACACGTTATTTTATATTGCTTTTAGTGTTTAAATTATTAAATTTATAGTGTTTACGTTTTGATCGTTAGTTAATTATTGCATATTTGTATTTTTTATGCAATTTGTGTATATTGTAATTTATATGTGTATATTTATATTTATATTTATATTATATTGTACTTTCTGCATTGTTTACAATTACTGATTTGCTAGTTTTGTAAGCATGTTTAGATCGAGAATTCCGGTTAATTCTCTTCGAAGCAATATTTCTCTTTGCTCTCTTAACATCCGATCCCTCTCTTACTCAGACCATATCATTGCTTTGCATAATTTGGCTGAGACTCACAAGTTTGACTGTTTTGCTATCAGTGAAACTTGGCTATCCTCTATAACCACTCCTTCTGAACTGATGTCTATTCTTCCTCCAGGTTATGATATGTTTATTGCAAATCGTGACTCTAGGATATCTGGTGCTAAGGGTGGTGGAGTTGCTCTCCTACTAAGGAAGCCATTTACCCTTCTTAGCAATGACTGTCATAAATTTTCTTTATTTGAAGCAATTTCAGTCACTGATAAATTTAGCACATGTACTCTGCATGTTGTTGCAGTGTATCGACCACCATCTTCTTTCCCTATGCCAAACCTTTCTCCCTCTTTTTATCGGAGTTTTCTACCCTACTCTCCTTCCTTACTCTTCTAAATCAGACTTTGTGATTACAGGTGACCTCAACATTCACCTGGATAATCCTCTTGATCCCTTAACTCAGCAGTTTAATACTTTGCTGTCCTCTTGTAATGCTGTTCAACATGTGAATGTTGCTACTCATATTGGCAATCATACACTTGATGTTGTTATTACACCAAGTCTCTCTGCTTATTGATCCTTTAAGTGTTACTATTTTATCTCACTCGCCGACAGACCATTTTCCTGTTGTATTCACTTATAATCATGTTAAGCCAAATACTATTAAAAATTCACCTACTGTTTCATTTAGGTGTGTAAATAACGTTGAACTTGATCTCTTTTGTTCTGATCTTGAAAATTCGACTTTGATCAAGTCTCCTGCTAATGATCTTGATGAATTAGTAAAACAGTATAACACTACTCTTTCATCTCTACTTGATAAGCATGTACCTCTAACTACCAAGAAGCTTAAGAAATCTAACCCTTGGTATACTTCTGGTCTGAGAAAGCTAAAGGCGGCATGCTGTAGAGCTGAAAGAAAGTGGCGTCATACCCATTCAGATTTTTGGAAAACTGTTTCTAATTTGCAACACCAGATTTATCGTACTGCTATTGCTAATGCTAAGAAAGAGTACTACTCCTCTTTGATCAGTAAGGCTGTGAATGTCAAGAGTTTATGGAAAACCGTTAATGATCTTTTAAATAGATCTATTTCTCCTTCTCTTCCTTCTACTCCTGTGGAGTCACTGCCTGAACAATTTTTCAAATACTTTACGGATAAGATAAGTAATCTTAGAGAATCTATCACTCCAGCTCCTAACTCTACTCCTCATACTCCAGTAGAGAATCATTCCAAGATGAGCTTTCTAATTTCACTCCAGTTACAATAGATGAGATTACTAAATTAGTTTTAGACTCTCCAGCTAAACATTGTGACTTGGATCCTATCCCAACCTCTCTTTTAAAGAAGTGTATTCACATACTTGCTCCAGTATTAACATTGATTGTTAACCTCTCTCTCTCTACTGGCAAATTTCCTCGCGCTTTTAAGCGTGCAGTTATTACTCCATTGCTTAAAAAGCCCACACTGGATAAGGAATTATTGTCGAATTACAGGCCTATATCTAATCTGTCATACATATCTAAGCTCACTGAAAGAATTGTTCTTCAGCGGCTTTCTACTCTTCTCTCTTACAATGATCTATTTAATAAGCATCAAGCTGCTTATGCTATGCATCGTTCAACTGAAACGGTGATTCTATCTGTGTGTAATTCTATTGTTAATGCCATGTGCACACAGCGCTTAACTGGATTATGTATGCTTGATCTTTCGGCCGCTTTTGATACCATTGGTCACAATATTCTTCTGGAACGTCTTTCTTCCTGGTTTGGTGTTCGTGGAATTGTTCTTGATTGGTTCTCCTCCTATCTGACGGATCGTTCTTTTGTGTGAAATTGATGGAGTACATCTCTTCGCCTTCTCACTTAAAATATGGTGTGCCTCAAGGCTCCGTTCTTGGTCCTATCCTCTTTAACCTCTATACAACACCCCTAAGCACTCTAATCTCTTCTCATTCTCTTGATCATGAACTATATGCTGATGACACTCTCTGATCTCTTCTCATTCTCTTGATCATGAACCATATGTGATGACACTCAAATGTACACTTGTTTCACCCCTAACTCCTATTCTAATGCTGAAACCCTCCTGCAACAAAGTTTTCAGTCCTATATCCTCTTGGATGTCTGCTAATTTCTTGGCACTTAATCCATCTAAGACTGAATTCTGTGGTCGGGACACCTCAACAGCTTCTGAAGCTGAATGGGAAAACTCTCTTCGTATTAAAATATCACCTGTTTCTTCTGTGAGAAATCTCGGTGTTATCCTTGATAAACACTAACCTTCCACGAACACATAACTAAAACTTCACAAGCATGTTTCTTTCATATCCGTGATCTTCGTCGAATACGTCCATATTTGTCACGTGAGACAGCTGCTACAATTGGTGCTGCTCTTGTGCAATCGAAGTTGGACTACTGCAATTCCCTGTTTTTAAATCTCCCTGGCTGTGAGATTGATCGGTTGCAGTTTGTTCAGAATTCTCTTGCGCGAGCAATTTTTGTAGTTCCAAGTACTCACATGTTACGCCTATTTTGAAGTTTTTGCACTGGCTAAAGATTAAAGAGCGTATCATTTACAAAACAGCTTCGTTAACCTATAAGTCCATCACCATCCCTGGACAAACTTGTATGTCTTACTTGATTAAAGTGATGCAGCCTGCTATTACTCGGTCTTCTAAGTTAATTACTCTTGTGAGACCTAGCTTACCTTCATGCTCTAAGCTATCTAATCGTTCTTTCCAGCATGCTGCACCTCAGATCTGGAATTCTCTTCCATCCTATCTTCGGAAATCTTCATTTGAATCACATCAGCCTTTGCTTTCCTATGAGCAGTTCCATAAGCAGTTGAAGACCTATCTTTCCATCTCTCTTTTCCATCCAGTGTCCATGAGCAGCGACCTGCGCCTAAACCACCTTTTCTTTAACTCCCTTTACTTTGGACTGAATTTCTGGATTTTGGAATTTGCACCGTTTTTGGACCTTCTTTTTTTGCTCGCCGGCTTGATTTTGTCTCAATAGTGCTTGATGTTGTCATTGATGACTGTAGCACTCTAATTGTTGTTATTATTATTATTATACTATGTACAGTTTGCGTGTATATTGAGGCATTTAATTTTGTAAGTGCTAACATTTAACATTTTGTAACACAATTAATGATCAAAGACAGTTTTCTGAACAGACGGATGTCTTCTGGGACATCCTAAAAGAAATAAGCATACAGTGGCGATTACGTGTCGCTGGCACAAACTTACAATGATATAAGTAAATTTACAATGAAAGAGCTACTTCACTGAGATGAAGCTTAATGTGTTGAGTATTTTATAAGTAAATTTACAATGAATGAGCTACTTCACTGAGATGAAGCTTAATGTGTCGAGTATTTTAAAAGTAAATTTACAATGAAAGAGCTACTTCATTGAGATGAAGCTTAATGTGTCGAGTATTTTATAAGTAAATTTACAATGAAAGAGCTACTTCACTGAGATGAAGCTTAATGTGTCGAGTATTAAACGGTATTGGATTCAACTTTGAAGTATCGTCATACTGATGGACAGAATAGTTGCATAGTGTATATATCATATATTGTAAGAGTATAATTCATTGTAAGAGTATAATTTTAAATAAAAAGAAACTGTCTATTGTATAAGATGTAGCAACAATTTATTGAATTAACATATAACCGTTTTATATGGGCCCATATAAAACGGCCGATTTAGGATTATAAATCAACCTTTAAAAGTTTTTGATTGAAATCGTTCAATGAAAATAATATTGACTTAAAATTCTCTTTTCGCTTTATTGAGACTTTAACAAAGGTTTGGAAGTAATTAGGATCTGAATTCTCATTTATCTTACGTAGCTCAGCAGGAGAGCCTATAGAAATTTTAGTAAAGTTTTATATAAAGGCAAACTAACAAGAGTTCTAACTGGATATTTAAATAAACATAACATAACGTAACAACTAGAGTGCTACTGTCATGCATAACAACATCGAGCACTTTTGAGAGAAATCCAAGCCGGTGAGACAAATGAAAGTCCAAAAACGGTGCGAAAGCCCAACAGATAACGAGAATTAGTTCAGGAAACCAGTCTAACAGATAACGAGAATTAGTTCAAAGTTACACATCGAATATTTAACCTAAAGCGCTTTTGAAAATCCCTTTGAATGTCCTTTTTCGCTACATTAAAACAAGCTAAAAGGCTAAAGCCAAGTTTAGCGCCAGTTTACTGTCTTGAAGTCAATGATGAACAATCAGTGGACTTGAACCCTGCACTTATTGATTGTTAGTTAATTATTAATTAATGATTATTAGTTTGAGATTTGATTGTGTTTAGGTAAGGACTCTATTTGTTAGCGGACTTCCGGTGGACACCAAACCCAGAGAACTCTATCTCCTGTTTCGTGGATTTAAGGTTCAAATTCTCACTCGGCTGATTCAACTGTTAATTTTTACTCGTATAATGAATATTTAAACTACTGTAGAATCATCCGAACTAAAAACTAAATCTAAGTTTAACGTCAGTTACTGCTCGAGTAACACGTCAATGAGTTGGATAGAACTACATTTGAGCACTGCACCTACTGATCCGCTGTCAACCAACTTGACAAAAAACCACCGGCTCAGCCCAAATACTAACGATTTACTTCATCAATTTTCAATTTTCATTTATTTACAATTTATACACCTCTCCATATACAGTTAATTTAATGAAATAAATAATTCGATTTAACACACATATAATAAATTTGTGTCCATTTACAGTCAGAATATTTAACAATTTACCTTAGATTATAAATATAGCATAAAATATCATTTGACCAAATGCCGTGGAGATCAGTTTTTGAGACTGCAAAATATGTTTGAGTTCAATTATGTGTTTTTGAGGCGCTAGTTCAATGTATTATCAAAGTATTATCAATGTATTATCAACTTATTATCAACGTATTATCAACGTATTATCAACGAATTATCAACGTATTATCAATGTATTATCAAAGTATTGTCAATGTATTATCAATGTATTATCAATGTATTATCAACGTATTATCAACGTATTGTCTACGTATTGTCGACGCATTATCAACGTATTATCAAAGTTTTAACAATGTATTATCAATGTATTATCAATGTATTATCAAAGTATTATCAATGTATTATCAACGTATTATCAATGCATTATCAACGCATTATCAACGTATTATCAATGTATTGTCAATGTATTATCAAAGTATTGTCAATGTATTATCAACGTATTATCAACGTATTATCAACGTATTATCAAAGTATTATCAATGTATTACCAACTTATTATCAACGTATTATCAACGTATTATCAACGTATTATCAATGTATTATCAATGTATTATCAAAGTATTATCAATGTATTATCAACGTATTATCAACATATTATCAACGTATTATCAACGTATTATCAATGTATTATCAATGTATTATCAACGTATTATCAACGTATTATCAATGTATTATCAATGTATTATCAATGTATTATCAACTTATTATCAACGTATTATCAACGTATTATCAATCTATTATCAACGTATTATCAACGTATTATCAACGTATTATCAACGTATTATCAACGTATTATCAATGTATTATCAATGTATTATCAATGTATTATCAATGTATTATCAACGTATTATCAACGTATTGTCTACGTATTGTCGACGCATTATCAACGTATTATCAAAGTTTTAACAATGTATTATCAATGTATTATCAATGTATTATCAAAGTATTATCAATGTATTATCAACGTATTATCAATGCATTATCAACGCATTATCAACGTATTATCAATCTATTATCAATGTATCATCAACGTATCATCAACGTATTATCAATGCATTATCAACTTATTATCAACTTATTATCAACGTATTATCAACGTATTATCAACTCATTATCAACTTATTATCAATGTGTTATCAATGTATTATCAATGTATTATCAATGTATTATCAATGTATTATCAATGTATTATCAACGTATTATCAACGTATTATCAACGTATTGTCTACGTATTGTCGACGCATTATCAACGTATTATCAACGTATTATCAACGTATTATCAACGTATTATCAACGTATTATCAATGTATTATCAATGTATTATTAATGTATTATCAAAGTATTGTCAATGTATTATCAACGTATTATCAACGTATTATCAATGTATAATCAAAGTACTATCAATGTATTATCAACTTATTATCAATGTATTATCAACGTATTATCAATGTATTATCAATGTATTATCAACGTATTATCAATGCATTATCAACGCATTATCAACGTATTATCAATGTATTATCAATGTATCATCAACGTATTATCAACGTATTATCAATGCATTATCAACGTATTATCAATGTATTATCAACGTATTATCAACTTATTATCAACTTATTATCAATGTGTTATCCATGTATTATCAATGTATTATCAACGTATTATCAATGCATTATCAACGCATTATCAACGCATTATCAACGTATTATCAATGTATTATCAATGTATCATCAACGTATCATCAACGTATTATCAACGTATTATCAACGTATTATCAACGTATTATCAACGTATTATCAACGTATTATCAATGTATTATCAACGTATTATCAACTTATTATCAATGTGTTATCAATGTATTATGTATCAAGGGCTACGAGAACTCTCTCGTGAAGTTGACCGGAAAACAAGGCCGCAACTCCTGCGTAAGCCAAATATTTCTGCATATTTTTAAACATCTTATAAAGATATATATATATATATATATATATATATATATATAAAATATTTATATATATATGCGTACATGAATGAATATAATGATCTTTTTAAAGTGATATTACACAGTAATTTTTTAACTTAACTATTGCAATTGTACTGATTTTTATGGAAATTAATTGACAAAGAATTTCAATCTCAGTAATAAAGGTAAATTTTCTAGTCATAAATAATAGACACAATCAAGATTCTTTCGCAATTTAAAACCGATAGTGTTAGGTAGGCTTGGTTTGGATCTTAGAGCATTGTCACCTTTTTCGACACTCGCAGTCTACGGTTAGTCTACTCTTCAGCAGCCCAGCAATCTTAAGGAAGGGCGACTGCCCCCCCCCCATTGGCGCCGGGCCTGTATTAATTGTGACTATTCCAGGATTGAACTGTATTTACTTTTCCTAGCTGAATAGACAGTTGATAAATGCATTAAGAAATAGGAAGAAGAGATGGATAGGACACATTCTAAGCGAAGAAGGTCTAATAAAAGAGGTCATAGAAGGTAGAATGGAAGGACAAAGAGGCAGGGGCAGGCCGAGATTAAGTATGTTAAATGATTTAAAGACCCACTCATATGTGGTCATGAAGAGGAAAGCGAAAGACAGAGAAGAGTGGAGGCGTTATATACCATGGACCTGCCAGTAGGCAGTGCACTAAGATAGAGAACTGAATAGAAGATAATTTATCCGTGTCTCTGTTTTACAGCCAGTCGGGTTCATAACGTTTTCCTCCAAAGCCGAGGCTGAAGTGGCTCGTCAACAGTTACAGGCAAGTGGCTTGAGAGTTGTCTCGCTCCTTTTCTTTCTCTATGTCTGCCTCTCTTTCTAACTATTTCTATATATCTCTTTCTTCTATTTGCTCTCACCTCCTCTCTTATCACTTATTCTCTCTCTCTCTTTCTCTTCCCCCCCTCTCTCTCTCTCTTTCTCTCTCTCTCACTCTCTCTCTCTGCTTCTCATTTCTGCATATCTATCTTCAAATATATTTTTCCTAAATCCCTGTTTGCGCCATCCTGAGATATATATTGAGGTATCGTCCATTAAATCCTATGATTTGAGATTAAATTCTATTAACTAAAACTTAATTAATTGATTAAATTTTACTAAATTGAGTAAATCTTCATTGATCGGTAATTTAAAGTTTTCGAACATCCATGTATCATTTGAATTTAATTGACATGTTACTCCTTTCTCTTTCACTAGGCCAGTCAATTAATTTAATAATTTCTCAAGAAACATATTAAATTAGCTGTTTATAGGTTTATCTCCAAATCAACTGCTTTCAATGAGTCTCTTTTATTTGCGCTTGTATCATACTCTGCCTCCTTGATGTTACAACTCTGAGTCACTCTTTCGTTCTCTCTGTCTCAATCTTTCTTTCTCTCTCTCTCTCTCTCTTTCTCTCTCTCTCTCTCTCTCTCTCTCTCTCTCTCTCTCTCTCTCTATATATATATATATATATATATATATATATATATATATGCATATATATATATACATGTATATATATATATATATATATATATATATATATATATAATCTGTCTCAATCTCTCTCTCTCTCTCCCTTTATCTCTCTCTTTCTTTCTTTAGTTTTGTTTTATAAAACACCATACATCCTTTGCTTAGTCTATTTTCATTTGACGAAAAGAGGAAAGCATTATGAGCATGATGTTAAACTTAAAAAATTAATATTTCTCTATATGTTCCTCTCTAGTGGGTAGCAGGCGTTAGTCATAGTAAATAAATATTTAGTAGGTTGTCTTCTATATTTCAAAAAATTATATAAGAAAACTTTGGAGTTATTTGTTTTATCACGGATCACGTACCTTTTGAATATCAAGTCTTGTTTGGCTATTATATATATATACATGTATATATATTTACACGTATATATATATATACATGTATATATATATACATGTATATATATGCACATGTGTATATATATATATATACATGTATATATATACATGTATATATACATGCATATATATATATACATGTATATATATATACATGTATATCTATCTATCTATATATATATATATATATATATATATATATGTATATATATATATCTATATATATATATATATATATATATATATATATGTATATATATATATACATATCTTAAGGTATTCAATAGTATGGTGTGAAAATTGATTTTAAGTATACCATATAAAAGAATTTATGTTAACATTTTTATTTCGTAGCAAATTTTAATGGACTAAACAGTTCAAATGATTAAATTTGTGTAATTTGTGCGCTGTAGTCAATTGCTGTCTGGTTGATTTCTAGGCTAATTAGTGCTGCGATTGTGGCTATGTTTTACTAAAATTATTCAATAATTAAAATTTAAATAGGTAGTGGATTGATTGACGATTTGGTGTGGTACAGAGAGGATTCAGAAGGTCTATTCGTATCCTGACCCTAGTTAAAACTGGGACTCAAGGGCAGATGATGATGACGATGTGGTTTCAATAATTCAAATTTGAGACGCTGAAGTTGATTAGAATTTTAAAAAATTTAATTCTTTGCTTGAAAACACTATCAGTGACGAGTGAGCCATAGAATATATCTTGACCATTTATTCAGAGCGCGAGCTGTAGGCTCTAACCAAACTGCCACACGACTTAGCTAAAGAATGTATACAGAGAAATAGTCTTGTTCTATGTAAAATCTTGATACTTTACCTTTATATTGACAGCAAGTTTTCGTCGCATCCATTTCGAGATTTTAAGGAGGTAAGTTTGTAATGCGTCAGGTCACCGATATTTCTGACACTAAAACGCACGGAGTACGTTCGTTATATGCCGGCATCTCAACTTTCTAATGATTATGCTGAAGTTCACGTACTCTATGTATCAGATCGGAATAATCTTGCACGTTATCACAAAAAAGACTGAGACACATTGGTGTTTTATCATGTATGCTACGCCAGTATCTCTTTCGTGAAATGTACAAATTAGCATACGTATTCTTCCATAGGCCTATACAATAAAGCTATGAAGGCGTTTCATTTAGGAATTAATATTGTTGTCTATCGTGCATGTGTCTGTATATGCTATTTCTGAACTGCATAATGCATGACACGCTATTATTATTATTATTATTATTACTAGCATGCATTATTATTTGTTAAATGAAATAATGAACTATATGCTACACGCTATTCTGATTGTTCACATCTTCTTAGTGTTTTATGTAGAAACAAGTCACTGATTGATACTGTTACAAACTGATTAAATGTTAGTATCTTACACGTGCAGTTGCATAGATTACCTACTTAAATTACATGATATCTTACACACTGGAGTTGCATGGCATCTTACACACTCTGTGATTTTAATAAACATACAAAGTAATAACGTCGTCTATTTCACTTTAGTGCATAGCACTTCTTATACATAGTGCTATGTGTGTATAAAGAATGTATTGTAGCTACTGCTCTAGATTAGCATTAATTTTGTTTTACTTGATTTGTGTTACATTAATTATTCTAGCCTAATCTTGTGTATCAATTAATTAATTAATATTTTTTTCATTTTGGTAATGCGAACATGTGAACCTCTGTAGCAGTGTGAATCATGTGAACCTCTGTAGCAATGTGAATCATGTGAACCTCTGTAGCAATGTGAATCATGTGAATCTCTGTAGCAATGTGAATCATGTGAACCTCTGTAGCAATGTGAATCATGTGAACCTCTGTAGCAGTGTGAATCATGTGAACCTTTGTAGCAATGTGAATTATGTGAACCATTTGAACGTCCATTGCAGCGTGAATCACGTAAATTATGTGGACCTCTGTAGCAGTGTGAATCATATAAATTATGTGAACCTCTGCAGCAGTGTAAATCATGTGAATGTTGATATCTATATGGCACACTCTAGCATTGCTAATCACGTGAATTGTCTGAATTATTAGAGCCACTGTGATAATGTGAATCGTGTAAATCAAGCGAATCAGGTGAATCAAGTGAATCAGGTGGATTTTGTGAAACACTGTAACAATATGATTCATGCGAAACACTGTGACAATATGATTCATGCGAAACACTGTGACAATATGATTCATGCGAAACACTGTGACAATGTGATTCATGCGAAACACTGTGACAATGTGATTCATGCGAAATACTGTGACAATATGATTCATGCGAAATACTGTGACAATATGATTCATGCGAAATACTGTGCCAATATGATTCATGCGAAATACTGTGACAATATGATTCATGCGGAACACTGTGACAATATGATTCATGCGAAACACTGTGACAAAATGATTCATGCGAAATACTGTGACAATATGATTCATGCGAAACACTGTGACAATATGATTCATGCGAAACACTGTGACAAAATGATTCATGCGAAATACTGTGACAATATGATTCATGCGAAATACTGTGACAATATGATTCATGCGAAATACTGTGCCAATATGATTCATGCGAAATATTGTGACAATATGATTCATGCGGAACACTGTGACAATATGATTCATGCGAAACACACTGTGACAACAATGATTCATGCGAAATACTGTGACAATATGATTCATGCGAAACACTGTGACAATATGATTCATGCGAAAACTGTATGATTCATGCGAAATACTGTGACAATATGATTCATGCGAAATACTGTGACAATATGATTCATGCGAAATACTGTGCCAATATGATATGCTGTGACAATATGATTCATGCGGAACACTGTGACAATATGATTCATGCGAAACACTGTGACAATATGATTCATGCGAAACACTGTGACAATGTGATTCATGCGAAATACTGTGACAATGTGATTCATGCGAAATACTGTGACAATATGATTCATGCGAAATACTGTGACAATATGATTCATGCGAAATACTGTGACAATATGATTCATGCGAAATACTGTGACAATATGATTCATGCGAAATACTGTGACAATATGATTCATGCGGAACACTGTGACAATATGATTCATGCGAAACACTGTGACAAAATGATTCATGCGAAATACTGTGACAATATGATTCATGCGAAACACTGTGACAAAATGTTTCATGCGAAATACTGTGACAATATGATTCATGCGAAACACTGTGACAATATGATTCATGCGAAACACTGTGACAAAATGATTCATGCGAAACACTGTGACAAAATGATTCATGCGAAACACTGTGACAAAATGATTCATGCGAAACACTGTGACAATATGATTCATGCGAAACACTGTGACAATATGATTCATGCGAAACACTGTGACAATATGATTCATGCGAAACACTGTGACAATATGATTCATGCGAATTATGTTAATTATTTGAATTGTGTGGATTAATTCACAAGCAGGATGCACTTTTGCATATGACTGTGATTAAGTAAACACGTCAAATGAATTGAATCAGTTTGTTGACCCTATCTCACCCGGTAACGCCTCCCCCACAAATCATGCGGTACTTATGTCGGCCTTTGGTGTTAGAGATAACATCGCAGAGATAATTTCAACCTCATAAATAAATATGGTAGAGTCTACAACGGCAAAGCCTGTGAACTCCTTATCAATAGTTTGTAGTTCAAATTCTCTACTCGGAAATTACTAAATAGTCAATGGTTGAGGTTCACTGAATATGTGAAAGTGATGCTTAAAATATGTAATAAAGGTCAAGAAATGAGAGAAAGAAATTAAAAGATAAAGATTGAGGAACTAAATCGTAAAAGATGTGTGTGGGTGTGTGTTTGTGTTTGAATGCTAAAGAAAGAGGGAAAGAGATAGAGAGAGAGAATAAATGGGATTGAAAATAAATTTAATATATAAAGAGTAGCAGTCATTTTACAATATATTCAACATTATAATTTACTATAGAGTCATAATGAAAAGACACAAAACACAAAGAAAGGAAAATATAAAGAAAACGCTTAAGAGTGAGGCAATATATCATAAT
Organism: Enchytraeus crypticus; assembly: GCA_905160935.1. Lineage (NCBI taxonomy): Eukaryota > Metazoa > Annelida > Clitellata > Enchytraeida > Enchytraeidae > Enchytraeus > Enchytraeus crypticus. The sequence continues at coordinate 607,075 of CAJHZI010000452.1, read as the reverse complement.
AGATGCATATTAAATGTATTTGTGTGTAATACATGAAGAGTAGCAGTCATTGATAAAGACATAGGACAAAATTTTGAAACACGTCTCATTGGACTACAGTTAACAGGCCCAATAGAAGCAATCTCAATGCTGGAATTTATGATTATAAGGGCTTTATAATGAAATGACAAATCGGCATGGAAATGTTAGTTCTACAAGCGAGTTCCTTGAGATGGCCAACATTGAAAGTCTAATTCATAACTTCCAGAATACATTAATATCAGAAACAAATACTGTTGACTTGAAATTAAGACGGTCATTTTGGTACCTGTTCTTTCTGATCCACAATACTTCACATGTTCACATGTTCACATCAACACATGTTCGCACCATCACATGTTCACGTCAGGGCATAGAATGGACATACGCCAGAGCCTTCGGGCCTGTATTTCCGATATACCCGTCCTTCTAAATTTTCTAAATTTCTAAATTTTATTGTGATTTTTGTGTAAAAATTTGTTCCAAGGCATAGACACAGTTGTTTTGTCGAGGAGTCAGGGAGACTTTCATTTTGCTTACGAGATTAAGAAAAAAGACTTATTCTACTGCAATGCATGATTTTGTTGTTGATTTTGTAGTCTTGCGAAATTGCTACTAAACTTTAAGATATATTTGTGCACTATTGATGCTATAAAATGTTTCGCTCTTCTACTTTAGGGCGCCAGATTCGACCCAGACCTTCCGCAGACACTTCGTCTAGAGTTTGCGAAGAGCAACACAAAAGTGAGCAAGCCCAGACAACAACAACTCTACCCTCAGATGGCAATGGCCACATCGGCCTATGGGAATCACCTTATAGCCCCAGGACGTGAGTAGTTGTTTACATTTTTTTTCTCTCTCTCTCTCTCTCTCTCTTAGTGCCGTGTCTGTTCCAAGCCTGGGCGGTCATGGTCATATTCCTCCATATATCTCTGTTCATTGTTGCTCTGATCATCTCTGTTTCAGTCAACTGCATCCATTTACTAAGACTCGTAATAAACGTCATCCGCTGTCGTTTGTTAAGAGTCTTACCAAATAGATGCAGTTGACTGAAACAGAGTTGATCAGAGCAACAATGAACAGAGACATATGGAGGAATTTGACCATGACCGCCCAGGCTTGGAACTAAATAGCTTACCGATACCAACGTGACTCATAATTGTAAAACATTGTTTTATTTTGTTATTTCTTTTACTGTTTTCTCTTGTGCTTTATTTTCCGATGTGCTTTTCTCTAAATATTTAGTGGTTTGAACGTGGAAAATTTAAGAGAAAAATTAAAGAAATACAAGTGTTTGTTAAATGAGGATTTACTCACTGACTGAGAGATGTATAGAAAGTAAACTATGAAGTCATATTGTAGAAACAATAGGATGCATACTAGATACTGAAATGCTTCGATGAATAATAAATTAGGTGCAAATAATAGCGTCTACTTGTTTGTCAATACAGAGCTCCTTGAAATACATGAGAATTGATTGAAAGAATGAGCCCTTTAACCATTTACCTGAGGCACAGAACAATTAAAATCATTAATTAAAAAATTTTCTTGTCATATTTATGTAGTCCTATTGATTTGACTTTAGTTATTCTTCTTTGAGTATTTAAACATAATTAGGTAAAACTGTATAGCTTCCTACTCACATTTGAAGCTGATAGCAGCGACGCATACAAGTAAAAGTTATATTTAGAGTGGCGGATCCAGTAATTTTTTATGAGGGACCTGACAATTTTGTGGGCAGTGTCCACAAAATTGTCCTTACGCCCTCGCTCCTTACCCCTTTTCCTGGACAATGACTACAGAGTGCAATTTTAAACGTCGGGCCTGATGGGAGGGGGGTGGGTTACCGCCGGGCCCCCTTTCGATCCGCGCCTTGTTATATAAACAAAGAATTTGTATTTGAATGCAAATAAATTGTATAGAATCTATATTATATCACTTTTTATCCCGGGCATAAGAATTGATTTAAACGTAACATGTATTTTTAATATACATGTATTTCTGTTCATTATGATATAGAGCACTGGCCTCATCAGCTATTGCCTGCAGCCTATGTAGACTCTTCAGCCTACCCCCAGCCTACTTTCATTCAGCATCAGACCATGGCTCCGGTATTCTATATAATCTAAGCTACCGATTAATTAATTATTTAATTGATCAAATTCATCAATTACTTGTCAGATTGACGGAAGCTTGCTGCAACTAAACATTTTATGTATCGATAATAAAGTGAAAAACGGCTTTTTATTGGTTGATTTGAGTTAGCAACTAATGTTTAATAGTTATTAAAATCAAATATTAATTTTAATTTTATTTCTTAGTAATTAATTGGTTCAATTTCTTCCTCTCAATGTGCATTGTTGTTGTTTCAGTTAATCCTCTCTATTTGCATTGTGGTTGTTTCAGTTAAATCCTCTCTGTTTGCATTGTGGTTGTTTCAGTTCTCTGTTTGCATTGCTGTTGTTTCAGTTAATCCTCTCTATTTACATTGTCGGTGCTTCAGCCGCACTCTCACTATGTTGCCTTGCGGTTGTTTCAGTTATACCAGACCATTATGACACCCCCTCACTCTTGCTCCCCTGCTATTGCTCAATCAGCCTACGCCACTCCACAGATGCTCGGGGCCAGCCCCCTAGGGGGCGGGGCAACCGTCATGCCCATGGGCACACCCACCCAGTGCAACACCCTAGTTCTCGCCAGCCTGGGTCCCATCTGTAGTGACACCGACCTTAAGGATATCTTAACCAGGTAACGTAGCAAAAAATGTATTGTTAACGTATATCTAATATCTATTATATATATATATATATATATATATATATATATACATATATATATATTAATTATGTTCTAGCGATAACATTAGATGCTCTACTCCTTTCACTGAAATTTAGATACATGCATATCGCTAAATCTGATTATGCAGACTGTAGAAGGGATATAACTTATAAGTTATAGTGTATTTAATGTCAATGTTTCAAAAGCACAGAGCTTCTCTTCAAGGCGATTCGACACATTCGAGCTACCGTCACAAAGATTAATAAGTTACTTATCTCCGAATAAGAACATTTCTAATGCAGAGTTCGGATACGGTTACTTAGACTATTATGTGTCGTTATAGTTTTCATATATATTTTGTATTTTAGAATCAGAAAGGTGTTAAATGTTGCAAGTTGCCAAATTCTCTCCATCTTGAGCACAATCTTATTGGCTTACTCATTCATAAGACTCTTAGACTCGATCTATCTTCAATTTTTCCTCTTCAATATTAATCATATAATCGTAATAAATGTTAAATAATCTTACTATTTGACAAATAAGCTTACTATTTATCTAATAAACCGTAAGTTCCTAACATGCGTTGTCTCAGTCCAAGTCCTAATTCTTTTTCCATTCTAGCATTTGCATGATTTTATTCTATATTAGCAATAAAATTTAATGTTTAAATTCTTCCAATAGCTTTACCCATTTATTAGCCATATATAATTAATTCCCGTGTTGTGTCCGGGACACTGAAGACTAGACCAATCGACTATGTGTCGTAAGAGGTGACAAATCAAAGCTGAAGAAAGCGATACTCTTCCTCTACCATAGGCGATGTCGATAAGATATCCGACCTCAGATTAGTTTGTGTCGGTTCAAATCCTGGACGCCGTTTACACTGATATCGCCTTCTAGAGATAAAACTAACGTTAACATCGGTTTGACAGCTTTCCCAATTATCTGAAAATAACCATAATTGCCCTCGTGATATCTTTTAACTTTAATCTGTTTTATGACCTAATTTTTGCGCATTTGACGAAATAGTAAATGAAATAATTTTAGTTCTTTAAGTTTATTGTTTAATTATATTTTAGTTTTCCTACGTACAGTCGTCTCAGACTACAGAGTAAATCTAACAATACGGCAGTAGCACATCTGGATTTTCAGGTTGGAAGTAATGAAAATACGCTATTAAAGTTAATTTGATAAAAATAGTAATTGTACCGAAGTGTCTTATTGCCCACATTACTACAACTTAAAGACTTAAAGAGCACTGTAAGTTAGAGAGCACACAGATGATTGAAGGGGGGGGGGGGGGGGGGGATAAATAAGTGTATCATTCTAGAGTTGTGCTTTATGTGAATACTTGCTCTTTAAATTAGAACTTGGTTCAAAAAGACCTATCCTTAGAAATGTTTTCAATTGGGTCTAAATTGTGTGAGAGCCTAAAGATACTCCGAATAGAGTTAGCATATTTTTAGATTTTCTTAATCTCGTATTCAGCCTTTAATTTTTAATTAAATTTATTAAATACGTTTAAAATTAGTTAATTTTAAGCCCCTTCATACCCTTAGATTCTCTACTAGATTACAATCACATTATTTAACTTATAAATTATTGTGAGTGTTGTCTAACCTCTTTAAGTCTAACCTGTTATTTGCATTTTCATATATTTCGATTAATCACTTTTTCTGTTTCTTATGTGGTAATGAAACAATATCACTTTAGCTATATTTAGAAAGGTAGGCCTATATTAAGAAAAGTAGATTAGTCTCTCTAGATATTAAGAAATCAACCATTTGTACTGATTTATTTATAACAAGTCATTTTAAAAGTTGAATTCAGATTTTCCTATTATGCTGACTAGATGACTATTTGAACGTTCCTAGCAAAATTTTGGTTAAATCTCTTAATGCTCTTAGTGTTCCAGTAATAGATGAGATGTTTGCTAGATAAGATGTTTGTAAATAAACCTCATTTAAATATTGTTAACTTTCACTTGTTCCTTAATCCTGTATCTGTATTGCTTGGCAAATACTTGGATTGCAATCCATCAATGAATATATTGGCTGTTATTCTACTTCATCAATGAATATGTTAACTCAGATAATATTTCAGAAGTGAATATGTTAATTCAGATTATAATTCAGCAATGAATATGTTAACTGAGATTATAATTCATCAATGAATATATTAACTCAGATAATAATTCATTAGTGAATGCTAACTCAGATTATAATTCATCAATGAATTATAAAGTTAATATTAACTCAGATTGTAGTTCAGCAATGAATATGTTAACTCAGATTGTAGTTCAGCAATGAATATGTTAACTCAGATTGTAGTTCAGCAATGAATATGTTAACTCAGATTGTAGTTCAGCAATGAATATGTTAACTCAGATTGTAGTTCAGCAATGAATATGTTAACTCAGATTGTAGTTCAGCAATGAATATGTTAACTCAGATTGTAGTTCAGCAATGAATATGTTAACTCGATGCACATATCAGTATAGGCCTCTAGTGTTGTGAGATTTCAAGACTCACCCAATCAAATCCAATCTAGCTCGTCACTAATGGTTTGTTTTATGTGTGAAATTTGCACAGCACCCATATCACATCATCATCATCATCCCTAGTCTTTTAAAATTGCACTACTGTTAACCTACACAACTGATTAGCCTAATTTTGTAAGTTGAGAACTTTACTAGGCAATTAGTATTACTGTTTTATTGCTACATTGCGTTTGACGGCAAATTTAATGATATGAATAAAACATAAATAATATTACTACTGGCTCACCTAAATTAAATATTTTATGTTTAGCAATAAAATAGTGATTTAATAACATAATGTAATAAAATAGTATAATAAAATGAATAATGTATTAAAAGAAATAAAATAGTAATGTAATAAACACATTTATACCTCAGGTGAGCCCGTAATAATAGACCTTATTATTTATATTTTATTCATATTATTATATTTGCTGTAAAAAGTCCATTTAAAGAATTAATGTAAAGAGATAGGTTCGCTTTATCGTACGGCTCGACTCATATACAGAATATTTTTAATTTGTTTAATTAAAGTAACGAATTGCACTCTATAACATGTCACATGCACAGAAGAGCTTTTTCTAATTGCGACATTATTCTTCGATAAGACAATAGGCACACTTACAGTGTAGATCTAACTTTTATTGTAGTAAATATATAAGCACGAAGCATTACTTCTAGTATTTATTTTTTTGTGTCTTCTGCTCTCATCGTATTTAGAGTCCTACATCCCGTGAACGTTCTCCAAGATATCATCCTTATAATGCTGAAATCCATGAAATAAGGGTGAGTTAACGAAATTCTCTCAAACTTGTCTATATTACCCATCATTGTTAGTATTTACGTATTAGTCTCTTCTTTTAAACTCTATCGATCATATATCGCTTCAATTTAAATCAATCAGAGATTATTACGTGCTATTTAATATTGGATTTATAGTTGATGCAAGAACTTGTCCATAGGTCCAAATAAAGAGTATCGAGAGCCATGCAATGGTTGCTAGCAGACCTTTAGGAGAGGTAAACTGTACTGTTTGCGTTTCATTTAATTTGTAATTTATACTAATTACAAAAAGCTACTAAACTTCTGTCTTTTTCCATGGCTATTTGACATATATAATTTTCCTATCTTGGTCTCGTTCACACACACACACACTAATATGTCTCAGGATTTTGGTTATGACTACCGCTTAGGATAGGAATATAGTATATTCCTATAGTATATATATATATATATTCTATACAGTAGTAATAGGATTTTGACATGTTTGAACATAAGGAAAACTGTTGTTGATGTCGAATCAGGTCGTTATTTAATTAAAGTCGACTGACGGTACAAGAAAAATTAACATTCTATTTTTAAAGGACTGCAGTACTTGCAATTAATTAGGATTGGTTATTACCAGATATGATCCATATTCTTCCCAGGAAGTCGGCTTAGCTCATTGAAATATTTAAAAATTTTAATAAAAACAAATACCAATTTTTAGGCGATAACAAAAGTAGAACTATATTATCGCTATTTTAGCACATCTGTTAAATTCTTTTACGCTATTTCATTTTAATTTTCAACTTCCAGCTGCTGCAGAATTTTAGATTTACTTTTCAGAATTTAGTTGTCAAAATCCAAATCACCTGACGTTTTTATTTATTATTACTTTATATATTTTATATTTTGTTTCTGACTAACGCTATTTTCATTGTTGCACAAATTAAATAACGAAGTGGCACCTATATCGGCTTTAGCTTATTTGCTTTCATGCACACTTTAATTAAGTAAATTGCTTTCATGCACACTTTAATTAAGTAAATGGCTTCGTATGATTCTTTCGCTAGAACCGAAATGAAATAGTAAATAGTAAATAAAACTCTTTATGTTTGAATTATTAATTTACATGATTATTTCATATTTCCATGTAAAGAAAATCTATTATTGTTCGGAAATATTACTAGTGTCTGTTTAGTTATCACTACAGAACGATATTATTATACTATTGTGATTGAGATTGAGTGAAAGAGGGAGAGAAAAAGAGATAGCGAGAGAGAAAGAGAGGGAGTGAGAGAGATAACGATATAGCGTGAGTAGAGAGGTAGCGAGAGAGAGAGAGAGAGAAAGGGAGCGAGAGAGAGGGAGAGAGCAACAGAGAGAGAGAGAGAGAGAGGGAAAGATCTACGAATATTAATTCTCTCTCTTTTAGTGCACTGCCTGCTGGCAGGTCCATGGTATATAACGCCTCCACTCTTCTCTGTCTTCCGCTTTCCTCTTCATGTCCACTTATGAGTAGATCTTGAAATCATCTAACGTTCCTAATCTCGGCCTGCCTCTACATCTATTTACGTTCATTCTGCCTTCTTTGACCTCTTTTAATAGACTTTCCCTCCTTAGAATGTATCCTATCCAACTCTTCATCCTATTTCTTTATGCATTTAATATTTGATGACTAATTAAGCTGACTTTATTTACTTATTTTTACACGACTATCTTGAAAATAAGCAGATAATTGGAGATTTCCCCTTTTGTGTCGGGGACGCTGAAAGATAAACCGACCGTAAGCTGCACGTGTCGTAAGAGACGACTGAGCAAGAACTGAGAAAGACAACTATAAACCACCTTAGAAGCCATATTATTTTCCAAGCTAGAGGCTACAGTAAGTTGTGGACGAGGCATAGTCCTTTGTGAAGAGATTATGGATCTATGGAATGTTCTACATGGAGCGTAAATACAGGCTCTGAGTATGAATATTTAGCAATATTTAACTTGGACCTGCCACTTAGCAGTACATTGGAGAGAGAGAGAAGAGAGAGAGAGATTAGATGCGAATTGGAATTATATCAGATCCATACATACGGGTGTTGACAGCTTTGAAGGAAAAACTTCCAGGAAGACGGAAGGTTATTCTTAAATTCGCGCCGTCTGCAATTGATGCGACATCAAAAGGCAAATATTACTAGTAGCTATGCAGAGGAGGAGGAAATGGGTCTTAAACAAGCATATGTGCTTCCTGGCCCAGTGTGCCTTTATGCGTTTGGCTGTAGTTCTAGGATGTCAAGTTGGATGTCAAGAATTCAATTTATTCATTTATTCCTTAATATCAAAATTGTTAAATAAAACTAAATTGACTTCATTGTAAATTTGGCATTGTTGCGACATTTATATTGTTAGTCTGTTACCTAATAAAAATATTTGCTATTATAAATTTATTATGCAAAAACATTTTCATTTCGTGTACACTTTCGCAGACATACGATGCAGTGATACCATTTTAAATTTTTATTTTTCTCTGATGTTTTAGGACGAAGCAGCAGCGTAACAAGAAGCAACAAAAACATAAATATAACGACACTGGAGTAAACACGATGATCAAACCGACTCCGGAGCAATATTTGTCTTTGAAATTGGCCTTCCATATTTAAACAAAAAATAAAAGAAAAAAGTTCAAAAGAAAATAGTTTATATGGTTCATTTCAATGTTAAAAATTTAACTTGTTGTTCATTCAGTTATTAAATTATTAACGCTTGTTTTCACAAGTTAAAACATTTTTCTGATTGTAAATCTTCGATGCCTTGCCACCAAGTTTTGCTTCTGTTTTCTGCTGATGTTATGCCTTTATTCTGTGAGGCCAGCAACTTGTTGTAACAAACTTAGTCAGCGCCGTGTAATTGTGGTATTTTAACGCTGTTGTTGTACTATTTATTTATTTATAGTCATCATGTATGCTATATAATGTGTATTCCGATGTTGTCGCAAAATATTCGATTATTTTGTGATAACGTTAACTTGATATAAATTTTGCTAGTTATACAAAAATATCTTTCAATTTTTTTGTACCTTCAAACACGAGTTAGGCCTTTTGCCTTTTGCTAGTTAGGCCTTTAGTTAATTGTTAATAAGGCCGATAACTATTATCGTGTTTGGCCTTAACTCACCCTGTTGCGAGTGGAATTTTTTTGTCATATTCTTTAGCTTAATCCAGTGGGTGTTGAAAGCTAATAGCCTAGGCTGCTACATGTTGTGTTTGGAAAGTTTGCATTGAGGAATTAAATTTTAGTCAAGACGTTTATTAAGTCCATTTGAACATAAATTATGCTCATGATTGTAACCGATTATTAGTTCATTTTAATATTTAGTAAAATAAATAAAACAAGGATAATATATGCTATAGAATCCAAATTTGACTGCCAGACATATGTCTCATATTACGTGGTGTAGTTAACTGACGAAAATATTCTTGCAATCAAGTCTTATATGCCAACTTTCAAGCTAATTAAAGGAATGATAATACATGTAAAATGTAACTATGCCACTACCCTATTGGAAAAACTTATCTGATATTTTTAAAATATGGGCCTACTTTCATTTTTTAAAGTAATAAATAGCTTTAAAAAATTAAAAGTTTTTCGATGAAATTTGATAATTAATCGTAAAACTGAACAAATATGCAATATAATATCCAATATCTATACTATTAAATTAAATTAAATTAATTATTTAATTAGTTTAACTTAATTTTTAATTTTGTATAATTTTACAATATCTAATGGCTATACCGATAAATCCATAGCTAAGCTGTCGGTGATAGCATAGAAGGAATCACACTTGTTTAGCTAACAAAATCACAGAGTTGAATTTCTGCCTGATTAAGGCTGATATGCCAAAACGATCTGAATATGTAGATAGCCTACTTATTGAACCTAAATATTAATTTTTTCTTATATTTTTAGCTTTTATAGTAAACCAATTTTATTATTCATATTACATTCTCTGTGATAGTCTACTGCCGAAAATTAAATAATTTAGTGAAAAAATTTAGGGCTACGTAATTTTAACAGTTTGATTTGATAACTTTTGCTTCCGAAATTCATTCTTGTGATGCTTGTCATGTCATTTGTCAATGGCTAGCGTTAAACGAAACGAGTGCTTAGATAATGCCGTCCTCTGAGATGAGTGCATAAAAACTACTAGGCCCTTATTTTGTATTTTTATTTGTGCACTATTATTTAATGTGGATATCCAAAAAACTGATTGTCTTCATTTTAAATGTAACTTTTTAATAAACGAGAAGGTAAATGCATGCACTAGTAGGCCCAATATATCTTGCATTACGAGATTAGGATCGTACGATAGATGTAATTCATCGACAAAACTTATCAAAGCCGTTCTGTCAGTTGAAATTAAAAATTATGAACTTGATATCTGTGTAAGTAAGTCTAAAATAGTTATGCTTAGATGTCAAGTGCTTGCCCTCGTTGTTTAAATATTTTATACTTTTGCCCTGCCTTGCCTTTGATAACGATATTACTCGTAGTTTGTGCATAAACTGTTCGTGGTCGTATTGAAAATGTCAGTAATTCGACAATATAATCGTTGAAATTTAACGGCCGTTTCTTGACACGAACTAGTTGAACTATGTGAAGTATAGTAGGTGAGTTTAACTATTGCAAGTATGTGTAATAATAGTATAAGTCTGTGTATAATTAATTTAGAGTTAATAAATTATAAGCGGCTGTTTCTTAATTTTTATTTCAATCAAAACCTTGCTAGCGTCACTGAAATTGTTGCTCGGTTGCTATTGCTTAATAAAGCTTATCTAGGCGTTTGGACTGCTACCTCTCTCCGAGAAATGTACCTATTAAAATAAACTAAACTGCCTCGCGCTAACTAAGCGGTTTATATTTCAATGCACGTGTTCTTTAAAATCGTTGAGTTATTCTGTACAGTTGTAGCTAAATAATGACAATAGTCATAATATAATATTAAAAGTTTAGCGCCCGTTTCCTCTTTTGTTCTAGACGTATGGAGAGGTTCTTATTGGAAAAGGAAAAGGATAGCATAATATTACATGAGCAATAGGAGTTTATGTTTTCTTCATTGTCTTTTTATATTTATTTATATTGCATAATGTAAATAATAGTAAATTATGTGCATGCTGTTGTATTTATTTCTATTTGTATATGCATAACTGTGCATGTTATTGTAAAGAATTTCATGATCTAATTATTACACAACAGGCTAGAGTTGTTTGCATATCCACATAACTTCAAAACACTAATTTAATTTTTCACAAAGCAACTTAATTAAGCAACTAATTCAATGAAGTAACTGGGAATTTGATAATCTATCACATCAATTAGAGAAAAATCTGATTTAATTGGATCTGATCGTTTCTTAAATTTCACTTTATATAAATATTAATTGATCTTTAAGATAGATTGATCTTGAAGTTAGCTAGAACGTACCAAAGAATCCAATAGGGAGGGGATTTAGCGCACTCGGATAGGCTGATTGTCAATTGAACAGAGAAAAGCCACGTTGCGCGCGGTAAGTACCTTTTAGGCAATCACCTTGGAAGGCAGAGTGTCGACAGCTTTGAATGCAAATAATCCCCTCCGTGTTGGAAGGATATTCTTAAATCCGCGCCGGCTGCTATTGGATCGTTAACAATAGACAACGACTACTAATAACCACGGAGGGGACTAGAAGGAAATAACGAAAACTACAAAAACAGCAATAATAAGAAAGAAAACTATTGCACATGCGTATGACATGTGTGTAACAATATGGAATAAAAAAGAGAATAGTTGTTCTGGAAAAAATGTAACTGTTGAAATGTAAAAAAACTAATATCTCGCATGTAATCAAAATAAAATATTTATTAGTTTGTTTACTCGCGTTTGTAAGAAGGTAAAGTATGGTGCTCTTAACTTTATCTAAATCTGATGACAAACGACCAATTTTAAATTAAATTAAAGTTTACTTATAATATTTTTATTGCTGCAAGATTAAGAAAACTTTTCACGGATATCAGAATCAGAATCGTGCGTATTTCACTTCTGGGTAGAATTAAATCGTACACAAGAACACGTGGAAAGTGAAATGGGGCACAAAGGCCTTTAGGCCTAAATATCCTCAAGTGGGACTCGATTTCATAGGCTAAGTATCACCAAACGATATTTTATGATATTATAAAACAGCAAATATTAAATATGTTATTGCAATTTGATTGAAGACGGTATTGGCGAAATCTGCTGCCACCAATTTATTTGAAAACAAAGTCTCAGATAAAGGACCTACATAATGTATAAGCTAACTTTAATTTATAATGCTAATTCTACTGTATAGCTAAATTTAATAGCTGCCTCTTTCATTAAAGGTTTATCAGTAACGTCATAGTCTGAGATTCGACCTGTGGACAACAGTGTAACAGTTAAAAATTCTACAAAAGTGGATATGCAACCAGCATCGATGTAGGTCTTATGTATGAAAACATCAATCAACTATACATGTAATCAATAGCATGTATTACAACTAGTGTTATATATACATGTATATATCAACGTCAGGTTTCTTTCTCAAACATGTTAGGGTCAATGATGTGCATTCGACGACTTCAAGTTGTGTCACGGATGTGAGATCTAAAACACCCATATTTTGACTTCCTATTGTAATTTAATATATTCGTATTTCTCTACAATAATTAATACAACGACCGTTGTTAATTGAAAATCGCAAGTTAGCACAATTTTCCACCCTATATACTTTCATAATTGCATGTATATTTCATAAATTATACATATGACACACATTTTGGATCAGAATAGTAACTTACTTAAATCTCAGTGGATATCATTGCCCTTCAAATCCATTAAAATGCATCTGAACTCGATGGCAGGTTCCTTTACAAACTTATCCATTCATTTACAGTTTGGATTTATATTACAATAAGTTAACGAAGTACATCTAATTTTAGTCGAGCTAGCTGCAATATTTGTATAAATTAAACTATTCCTGAAAACATTGACTTCTTTATAAGCCCCTTCTCTGTCGTGATTTGTCTCTGCCAGCATTGGACTGATAGTTCATCTGTGCTGATCCACTTCTACGAGACCTCATCATCCGACTTCCCTCTTCAAAATAATTGCGACCCGTAGAATCAGTTCTTAAAATCTGAGAGTCCCCTTCTTCTGTCACACCGAGATCAACGATGTTAAATATCTTCCAGAGTTTTCCGTCTTTCCAAATCACTGTGTCGTTGATGAACATGATATCGACGTCATCGGCGTCAGTGTCGTAGACGTCATCGTCTGTACTGGCCTGTTCGTGCTGCCAGTCGTCGAGAGCCGACTCATAAGTACTGCTGTCTCTCTTGCTGTGTGCCTTCTTCTTTGTCCTATTCTTGAGTAGTTTGGTTCTATTATCTTCATATTTATTCTCGATATTTTTATCCTTATATTGTCTGCTTTCACCGGAAATATATCCACTATTTTTGTCGTTTTCTCGATCGTGTCTTTTGAAGGTATTTACTTGAGCAGTGTTCGTTAATTCCACTGGAACTTCTTCATTGTTGTGCGGGGCAAATAGTCCTTCACTCGGTTGCGAAATAATTTTCGAATCTGCTGAAATTGATTCTTTTTGATGCCCAGAATTTTCAGCCGATCTGAAATGTTCTTGCTGTATCCTTAGATCACCAATCGATTGTGAATTATTTTGGGCACCATTTTCTTCTGAGTTTCTGAGGGATTTATTAGTAACTGTGACATCGTAATAAGCAATCACGTTTGAGTTGAAGGTTAATTCCGTCTTTATTTCGTTTGACTTCGAAATGGAATCTTTATTTATTATCTTCACCATGGTTGTAAGCGGATATAGAGCTGACGTGTTCTTTTGAAAATCATTCACAGTATTTTCACTCACTGTGCCTTCAGAATTATCGTTGGAATTATCTTCAACTTCATCAACAGTATCTATCTGATCGTCTCTTTTCTCGGTTTGTTTTAGTTCTTCATTTTCATCAGATCTTTCCGCCGATGCTCCTCCTATTGATAAATTAGACGCTATAGATATGTCAGAAAACTTCGCTTCCACATAATCGTCTTCCAGTAAATGGTTTTTGAAATGACAGTTAATCATCGGGACTATGCTGAGTTCCTCTTGTTTCACGCAAGCGTCCACTTCCATTCTGCACCAATCAGCGTACAGCTTGCCGTTTGAGGCGCAGACTGTGTGACGCTCTGATTGGCTACTGCAGTCACGTGCACACTGACAGGTGACGTCATCAGTGACGTCATCTGGATCAATAGGCAGACAGTTTCCTTCTGGATCAGATCGGTCACATCTAGTGTTAGATTCTGCACAGAAAATAAAGAAATCTTTTATGAACATGTAAAATATGCAATAACAATATGCGTGTATAAATCTGCATATTGTTCAGTTGTATGCGGGTTCTTGAAGTGAATATATTTTGTATTTCTATAGTAGTGTTTACCACAACACCACTAAGTTATTGATTGCATAACAATTTAAAAGAAGCAATAGCAGTTATAAGACGATTTGAATATGCTCGTATAAAATAGACTTTTACCTGATGTTAGTGAGTTCTCATTGATATTGTACCACACTGTTGTCACACGCTCTGAAATTATTAAAAATATCCATTTAACAACGGCCAATCAAAATAATTGCAGTTCAGTTAATTAAACCTGCTTAAAATACCAATAAAATAAGCAAAACAATTATGAAATTTTTATAAAGGACTTTATTAATTGCAAAAATAAAGAACAGGATTCTACGATTTTTATGGCATGACGTTTGTTAAAAAGATTTAAAAGTGATACCAATTATTTATTCTACTTACTATATTACTACTGATATTACATTAAAATGTTATTATAATTGCCACTACGTTACAGTCATTAATACAGTATGATGCTAATATTACTGTTACTACGGTACTTTACTTGTATTACGTTTATTCCTAAGAATTCTATATTTGAGGAGTTACAAAAGTTATGGATACTTTACCTGGTTCGTAATAATCATAGACTTTAACGGAAACGGACTTCTCTTCATTGACCAAGTGTTCACGCTTTAGAATGAGACTGAGACAAGTCTTACAGCTTCTTAGAACCTAATTAATAAAAACAAGTCATCATCATCATCGTCATCGTCATCATCATCAGCATCATCATCATCATCATCTTCTTCTTCTTCTTCCCTTTAGGACGAGGGTGACGCAAGTCTTACAGCTTCTTAGAACCTAATAACTAAAGAAAGGTCATCAATATCATCATCTTCCCTTGAATCACAGATCTTAGTGCTTTGTCGCCTTATACTACACGTGCAGTGTACGTTGGTTTATTCATCAGCAAACCGGACACATCACGGATAAATTAGTATTAAGAAGTAAAACTAAATAAACTCGACAAAGAGTAATCTCCATTCGCTTTATTTGTCATCATTATCATCTTCATCTTCCATTGAATCCCAGTTTAACTAGAGTCGGGATTTGAGACAGTCTCTGGAGCCTAGGCGCTCACCAACCGAATGCCCTTTCTGACGTTGGTATGGATCTTAGTGCTTTAGTCGCCATCTACGACACATGTAGTCACCGGTTGGTCAATTCATCAAATAACCCGGATTCAACACGGGGATGCGCTTTATTTATCGATTCAAGAAAAAGTATTCCATTTCTAAATGACCTGATGTAGATTGTAAAACTCACAAGAAATTTCTTACGGTTTAATTAGTTTGATTTCATAACTTATCCGCAAGTAGAGCTTGCTTAAGATTTGCTTAAGAATAAATACAAGTATAATAACAAACAGATATATTAATAAAAGTCGAAGTATTAATAAATAACAGATATGACAAATATAACAAAAGCAATAACAAATACAAATAATATTACAATAGATAAAAATACTAATAAATAACACTAATAATATGATAAATGATATTACTAATATATGATAAATGAAATTTATGAAATATATATGTAAGCGTAGTAAATTGATAATAATAAATATTGCATAACTATGTCCATTATTGCATATTGGACGTCCCTCACATCATCTCTGGATGAGGAAATAGACGTTAAACCTTTATTTATTATTATTATAACTTGCCTCATCTAAATAGAACAGTATATGTCTATCTTTCCACTCATATAGCTTAATGATCGTATTTCTCTTTATCATTTCCTCTATGCTCGATTCATCAGGCTGGTATCCGCTGGGTAGAGTTACGTCTATGATCGCCATATTCGAAGAATTCGACAGCAGATATCTGAAAGCAGTGAAATGAATTAATTACAGGTAGAAGAGATTTGACTAAGTGTAATACAGATCAACAGGGTGCAATGTAGGTCAATGCTTAATACTTGTCAAGTATATAAAGAAATTCATCGGATACATGTGTTTAAATGCGTGGACTTGAGAAACGAAATGAGAAGGATATACTGATTTGAAATGTAATTTACGGAGCCTGGGCGCTCACCAACAGAATGACCTCTCTGAGGTTGGTTTGGATCTTAGTGTATTGTATCTTAGTGTATTGTATCTTAGTGTATTGTATCTTAGTGTATTGTATCTTAGTATATTGTATCTTAGTGTATTGGATCTTAGTGTATTGTATCTTAGTGTATTGTATCTTAGTGTATTGGATCTTAGTGTATTGTATCTTAGTGTATTGGATCTTAGTGTATTGTATCTTTGTCGCCTCTCACTACGTACGGTTTCATTATTAGTAATACTATTTGTACGGTTCCCGGATTTTGGCCTGCACCGTTTTGGACCCCACACACGAATTGGATTTGGTACCACAGTGCTCAGTGTTGTCATGTACGACAGTAGCACTCTAATTCTGTTGTTGTTGTTGTTATTGTTATTACGACCTTTCCGTGGTTTGCCTACTTTTCAGAAACCCGGGCAAAAACAATACATAATTTAATTTAATTCGACCGCATAATACAGTGAACATTATTAGCTAACACTTACTTTGTGCAGATATGAAGCTTAATTTTTCTTCCTCGTTGTAAAGATTCAGTTCCACTGAGTGATTTGGATACATGACTTCCAAGATTATCGGACATCATTCGATCAGTCATGGATTCCATGAGTTCGGATTCGTAAGAGGAATTTTCAAACGATGCGGAAGTCTTTACAGTCAAGTCAAAGGATTTCGTCTTCTCCTCCATCCTAGTAAAATATCGAATATCCACCTGTGAGTAAATAAATTGATTATTTATTTAATAAATCATACGCATATCACAATTGGCATACACAATAGACAGTTAGAGCGCATGAACGGAAATAAAGGCCCACAAGTGGCACTTACATATTCCGAATTTAAATAAAATAATAAAAAATAAAAGTAAAAATACAAACATTTCCATTAATTATTAATTAGGTTCAATAAAATCGTTAGTGTAGGCCATAATTATCTACCAAGATAAATTTAGCGGAACATGTAATATCATTATTACGACCTTCAACAATATACACGCATAAATATCTGCACACAATGACAATTAAACGTACAACTTAGGTCCTGCACTTATCTACATATACAATTTCAATATTATAAAAACGGTTAAAGCACTCGAATACTTACGATTAGTTATACATGTAGATTAGTTAATATAACTGGAAATTAAAAAATGAAACTGTAGATTAATTATAATATCTAGAGAAAAGAAGAAAGCTGAAGATTAATAAATATAATTGGTTTAATAAAAGAAGAAACATAATTGGATTAATAAAAGAAGAAACATAATTGGATTAATAAAAGAAGAAACATAATTGGATTAATAAAAGAAGAAACATAATTGGATTAATAAAAGAAGAAACCTGAAGATTAATAAATATAATTGGAGATCAATAAATATAACGGAAGATCAATAACCAAACCTGGAGATTAATAAATAACTGGATATTAATTAATATAACTGGAAGATAAATAATTAGTAAACATCAAGGGTAATAAATATAACTGGTGATAAATTAATATACGTGGAGATTAATTCATAAACGTGGAGATTAACTAATATAATTGGATATTAATTAATATATCTGGAGATTAGTCAATATAGCTGGAGATATATTAATAAACTTGAAGATTAATAAATATAACTGGTGATTATATCTTCTTCTCTAAGTGTGTGCCTGTTTCAAGCCTGGGCGGTCATGGTCATATTCCTCCATATGTCTCTGTTCATTGTTGCTCTGATCATCTCTGTTTCAGTTAACTGCATCCATTTGCTAAGACTCTTAATAAGCGTCATCCGCTGTCGACCCTTTCTTCTTTTTCCTTCTATTATTCGTGACACTACGGTATTTTCAACTATTTTGTTCCGCATAATGTGTCCGAAAAATTTCATCTATTGGTGATTATATATATACATGTATGTATGTTAGTTAATAGCCAAGGTTTTGTAGAGCGTATTTATGTAGATCGTGTAAACCTCGTTAGAGTTTCAAACCATGATTTAAATAATACATGTTGATTAAAAAATTTTCAAAAACTATTTATCTAGTGACGAAACAATGTTTACTTATTATATGAAAATGTTCCACACGTGCATTAATATTACACTATATTACGCAATGCATTCTATTATTATTTGTTTAGCTTCAAACTTTTTGATTTGTTAATCTTGTCGCAATAAAAGTACATACAAACATACTTAAAATAAAACAAATAATCACAAGGAAGAAGGATATCACAAAATAGCCTAAGCCCTGTGATGTGCTGCAGGCAGTAGCAACAAACTAAAAATAACAAATTAGTTTAATAATTATTGTTTACTATCGCACAGAACATTGTAGAACTTATGGTAATAATGCATTTTTAATACGGCCCGTATAAAGAAGGTAACTACAAAAATATTAAAAACATAGACAACATAAAGCTAATGAAAAAGATTTATAGATTACTAAGATTACAAAAGTCAAAGTGAATTAAGTCAACAATGACCAATTATAATACAGTTATTATACAATTGTTCATCATTCATTTCATTTTCTCATTAGGTTCCTAGATCACATTTTCTTTGGTTTTAAATTCATAGCAGAGAACTAGACCTGCAGGAGACCGCAACCGTTCCCGTGAGCTCTCAACAACAGATCCATCGGTAGTTTTGATAACTCTGACGTCATCATTACGTCACTCGTGACGTCATCGATCCTGTACTTCCTTTGAAACCGTTTATCTGATGAGGTCACGTGTACTCGCAGATCCTTCCTGTGTGGCTTCCAGAGAGATATGAATTCCGTCAATGCCTCCAGCGCCACCAGGGTGTCCTGTGGAAGAGTACAGGCATCTCAATGTACAGTAGCTAGAGTAAATTCAATTTAATAATTGAATGTCTCAATAGTCTCAGGGTAACGTCATGAAGTTTTAAGTGGAAGATCCTGAGCTGAATTGAACTCTCGCGGGTTCGAATCCCAGCCGCGCTAATCTGAGAGTAAAATCTCGGTCATTCATTGGACTGGTTATACGGAATATGGTCTCAATTGCCTAACGATTTATACATGTGGCATTAAAAGTGATAGATATCAACATAGTTGATCAATTCACTATAATGCGTGTTTACTTTTATTTACGTTAAACTGGAAAAGAATTACGAGCTAGAATTTAAATTCTGAGCCTCCTAAATGGCAGAGTACTATATAGGAATACTAATTGTAGTAAAGAGATATCATATGACTAGCGGGTTCAGAACAAAGCTAGTTTGCATAATTATTTGATAATCAAGAGGTTATAAGTTCTAGGATATATAGATGTTACATGATATATAGAGGTTACATATCTAGGATATAGATGCTATATTATGCTAGGATATATAGATGTTATATGATATAATACAGGTTATATATCTAGGATATATAGATGTTCTGTACTCCATAGGTTCTAGGAGAGAGAGTTTAATTTTATTTCAGAATCACACGCCACTACAATATTACGTACAAGTTATAAAAGTCCAAAGTAATATACAGCATGAATTCATATCAGAATGAATATTTCAGTCAAAAACATAACCAGCACATAATTAATAATTTGTCTATTCTATCAGTAGTAGTAGTTCTATGCATTTGATCAGAAATAGAGGCTACCAAAAAGGATATATCAAGAGGTTATGGGTTCGCCTTACTGTGCTTTACGTATCAGCGTTCAGCTGAAAAACACTTAGCGAGAGAAATGATTCATTCAGCAGGGTCGATTATTTAATAATTTAATAATTGATTGATCGACTGTTGATTGATTTAATGATTGACTCCCGACTGTTGATCGATTAATAACAGGAAGATCGATCTAAGAATTGCTTGAATGCTAGTTTGCTTTTTGGATCGACTGTTGATTGATTGATTTAAAGATTGACTGTCAACTGTTGATTGATTAAATGATTGACTGTCGATTGATTTATTAATGACAGGATGATCGATCGAAGAATTGTTTCATTGAATGCTTCATTGATTGATTGATAGATAGATAGATAGATTGATTGATTGATTGATCGATTGATTGATTGATTGATGGTAGGCCCACCTGAGTAGATAGAAATCCACCGAATGGATTTCGTTGAGCAGACAGCCATCTGGCGGCAGGAAGAGCTTCTACAAGTCTCTCTTGTAAGGTTAGAGCGAGCAAGGCATAGCCCGTTGTCTCAATGTCTGATGCTGCAGTCTCTGAGTCTGTAGTGAATTGAAGCACATAATAAAAATTACTACTACTACTAATAATAATAAAGGTTTAACGTCCGTTTCCTCATACAAGAATGATGTCAGGGACATCCCCATCACATGTCACCACAAATCGATTCACCCAAAACGATCTTTAAAAACACATGTGCTGAAGAGAAAGAAAATGATCTAAACGGTGCCGGTCTGGTGATCAAAACTACAATCGGGCAAGATGAAAGAAGTCTATGGTGGGAAAAGTTCGATTAATCAGCAAAGTTAATCAACAATTTCACTGAATTAGTTAGCCTAGGGCAATTCTTATTTAAAATCTTGATCTAGCATTTCAATTAACGATTGAATTTTTTTATAAATAAGTATCAGAAGGTACAGAATATGTTATACATATACGGAAGGAAAAATAAACACAGGTAGACCAAGATTGGGAATGTTAGATGATTTAAAGATGCACTGGTATGTGGACATGAAGAGGAAATCGGCAGAGAAGAATGGAAGCGTTGTATATCATGGACCTGCTAGTAGGCAGTGCACTAAGAGAGATGTGAAATACGTGTTAAAGTATTAACCCTATGAAACTCCTTAATAAGAATTGGAAAATCGAGACGGTGTGACGTCTGCTTAAGCAAATAAGTAAAACTTAGGAAAATTGACGTTTCTCTTTAACTTTTATCGTTATAAATTGCAAGCGCTTTAATCGAACATTGAAGTGAACCTGTTTTGTTATTCTGAATGTCATTTGCCTTCCAGTAGGTCATTCCATCTACAAATATACAGCAATTGCTAATGCTTTTAAACTACATGTATAACTATGAAAGTTTCAGTACCAATTTTATGATATCGATAGCATAGTTTATACATAATCTGATCATGGAGATATCATGAAATGAGAACACAAAGAAAAAATGAAGAATAAGTTAGGGTTAGCCTACGTGGAATAACAGAAGCGGGATATCATTGCTTCTTCATTTTGTGACTTGAATTGGCATCTTCGAAAAAAGTTGTTCAAGTTGATAAACACTTTAACAATTTACCGATATCATGCATATTCATTAGATTCGAATATTAACGTCTCTCCTGCCGCTATTAAAAATAATATATAATATAATGAGCCAGTTCTGTCTGCCTGTCCGAAGTAACGCTGACGTCATACCGTCATGCTTATAATTCCTAAATAGTTACGCTAATTACTGCTCTGTCGTTTGACGATTATAAATTTATGGCGATTATATAGGCTACTTAAATTTAGTCTCTACGTCATCTTCATAATTCCCAAATATTAACTATAATTATCTGCTCTGTCGTTTGTCTACTATAAATAAATTGCGAGTAGGCTATAAATTCCATCGCATCGTTACATTTATAACTTCTAATTAAAACAATTTTTGCATATATAAGATATTTTAAGATATTAATTTTTGAGTCATTGATTGAGGGTCATTTTTGAGCACATTGCTAGAACGCCTGCCTTATGACTGAAATGAAAGGCTACCTTTTTTCCTCGATGTGTGTTTTCGCACACGGGTATGTCTAGTGATATAATAATAATAATTGCGCCTAAACCTCCTTTTCTTTAATTCCCTTTACTTTTGACTGATTATCTGGATTTTGGAATTTGAACCGTTTTTGGACCTACTTTTTGCTCGCCGGCTTGATTTTGTCTCAATAGTGCTCGATGTTGTCATTGATGACTGTAGCACTTTAATTGTTGTTATTATTATTATTAATAACGTTACAAATATTTTAAGAATTTATTTTAAAATATTATGATTCGATGTGGCATTACATCATTAAAATGTCGGATCGCATTGGTGCAGGATCCAAATCCAGTGCTCGTCGGTTGCTGATATCACTTCGAGACAAGAAACTGACGCTAAACTCTGCCCTAGCCTTAGCTTAACCCTAGGCTTGTAAAAACTTAAAGAGAATTTATTATAAACCGATCTGTGTAGAAGATTTGATGAGCAAGTCAACGGCTGCAGTGGCCAGCTTGCTCTTCAGCTGAGCGAGAGCGTAGGCCACTATAGCCCTAGTGAAAGAGTCACTGGCACTGAGTAGATTCTCTTCAATGAATCTCTGAGCTTTTCCCAGACTTAATCTGTCAGTCTGCAAGTGAAATTGAATGCGCATCAGGTATCATCATCATCGTCGTGGCTAAGATCCTAAAGTTTATTTAAAGATAATTAAATTATAACATTAGCTTTCACATTGAAGTATTCATAGCTTATGTCAATAATTCTGCAATTGTTTCTGATTTTCCAACAAATTAAAAAAATTTCTTTTCTAAATTATAGCGCAAATACTTTGCTTTATACAGAAAAGAAAAAATCGACCTAATTACGTGTCATTCTATAAGTAAGATAAAATCAATCAATGTATAACTAATTTATAAACTAATTTATAAATTCTTAGAATTCGTCTCACCATATAATTCGGACTGAGACCGGCTAGAGCTGCAGAGACATACGCAGTGGCTATCAGAACACTCTGTTGTCCGCCCTAAAGTGCAGAAAATACTCTCGTAATATATCATCATCATCATCATCATCACCTTCCCTTGAATCCCAATTTAACTAGGGTCGGGATACGAATAGCCTGTCTCAAATCCTCTCTGTCCTACATCATATCATCAGTCGATTCCCTAATTGAGACTTTTCCATTCGTTTACATTTTTTGTAGCAATTTCTGGAGTCTAGGCGCTCATCAACCGAATGCCCATTCTGACGGTGGTATGGATCTTAGAAATACTATCGTAATATCAAATAAAAGTCAATAATTTAAGACTAATTAAGACTATTCTCATTTTAACTTTTAAACTGTGAAACGGCTGGAGCCAGTGGCGATGTTGGTAAGATATTCGACCGCGGATCAGTATGTGCAGAGTTCAAATCATTGGCTCGCCCGTCAGAGATATCGCCTTCGAGTGAGGAAACTGACGTTAACATTTTCTTTTTAGCTTTACTGCTTAACATGTAAGAGTTTCTAATATTTAATAATTGATATTTCAACGTTTAATATAATAAAAAATTTTTACCCGTGTTGTGTCCGGATTGTTTAAAAATAGACAATCGTGGACTGCATGTAGCGTAAAGGCGACAAAGCACTAAAATCCAAACCAGTGTCAGAAAGGACATTCGGTTGGTGAGCGCCAAGGCTTTAGAAGTTGCTACAAAATTTTCTAAAGCGAATGGAAAAGTTCATTCCGATCCTGGTTAAACTAACTAGGATTCAAGGGAAGATGATAATGATAATGATAATGATAATGATAATGATAATGATAATGATACTGATAATGATAGTGATAATGATAATGATAATGATAGTGATAGTGATAATGATAATGATAATGATAATGATAGTGATAATGATAATGATAATGATAATGATAATGATAATGATAATGATAATGATAATGATAATGATACTGATAATGATAATGATAATGATAATGATAATGATAATGATAATGATAATGATAATGATAATGATAATGATAATGATACTGATAATGATAATGATAATGATAATGATAATGATAATGATAATGATAATGATAATGATAATGATAATGATAATGATAATGATAATGATACTGATAATGATAATGATAATGATAATGATAATGATAATGATAATGATAATGATAGTGATAGTGATAATGATAATGATAATGATAATGATAATGATAATGATAATGATAATGATAATGATAATGATAATGATTAGTGATAATGATAATGATAATGATAATGATAATGATAATGATTAGTGATAATGATAATGATAATGATTAGTGATAATGATAATGATTAGTGATAATGATAATGATAATGATTAGTGATAATGATAATGATAATGATTAGTGATAATGATAATGATAATGATTAGTGATAATGATAATGATTAGTGATAATGATAATGATAATGATTAGTGATAATGATAATGATAATGATTAGTGATAATGATAATGATAATGATTAGTGATAATGATAATGATTAGTGATAATGATAATGATAATGATTAGTGATAATGATAATGATAATGATTAGTGATAATGATAATGATAATGATTAGTGATAATGATAATGATTAGTGATAATGATAATGATAATGATTAGTGATAATGATAATGATAATGATTAGTGATAATGATAATGATAATGATTAGTGATAATGATAATGATTAGTGATAATGATAATGATAATGATTAGTGATAATGATAATGATAATGATTAGTGATAATGATAATGATAATGATTAGTGATAATGATAATGATAATAATTAGTGATAATGATAATGATAATGATTAATGATAATGATAATGATAATGATAATGATAATGATAATGATAATGATAATGATAATGATAATGATAATGATAATTATAATGATAATGATAATGATAAGGATAATGATAATGATAATGATAAGGATAATGATAATGATAATGATAATGATAAGGATAAGGATAATGATAATGATAATGATAATGATAATGATAATGATAATGATAAGGATAATGATAATGATAATGATAATGATAATGATAATGATAATGATACTGATAATGATACTGATAATGATAATGATAATGATACTGATAATGATAATGATAATGATAATGATAATGATAATGATAATGATAATGATAATGATAATGATAATGATAATGATAATGATAGTGATAGTGATAATGATAATAATAGTGATAATGATAATAATAGTGATAATAATAGTGATAATGATAATGATAATGATAATGATAATGATAATGATAATGATAATGATAATGATAATGATAATGATAATGATAATGATAATGATAATGATAATGATAGTGATAGTGATAATGATTATGACTATAATTTACATCCTGTATCGATAACTTTAGAAATAGAACGGCACAACTGAAAGGTCTAGTTTATGTCTAACTACTTGATACGTAAATTTACATTCTCCAGTCGTCTAAGACGTGATAGAGGCATTTATTTTTTATTTTTTATTCTTCCTGCATTACACTGCGATTTTTTGTTTTATAAGCACCTGTGTAATTTTGTTTACGGCTCTGCCAGTTGGATGGAAGGCGCCACCTGTCGTCTGCTGAGAGATTAACCAGGACACGCTCTTCTTTAGCTCGTTCTCATCCACAAAGATCAAGTCCCGGGCTCTTGCGTAGGACTTTATCACCAGCGCCGTCAACCTACAGGATTCCAAAGCTAATATAGTCATTTCTTTATTGTCAGAAACAGACAGGATCAAGATAAATCACACATAAATATATACACACTTACATACACATACGATCATAGAACAATCAAAATGAATTATAAGAAACTTAAATAGAGTTCTTGATAATTCCAGCACTACTGTAGCATTAAACGCTACGTAAATTAAATTAAACTCTTAGGATATAACATTTATAAATTACAAATAATATATAGTCAAATACTTTCATTTCTTAACAGATTTAAATTATTAGTGCACAATACAATGTGATAAGCAAAGATTATGAGATCATAAGGCCAATTTTGATGCCAAATATTCGCACTGTTAAAAATTAATATTTTTAGGCTAAGTCAAATGTCCCTTTTCTTTTGCTAATTAATTATCTAAGGTGTTAATAAGTACTTTGACATATTATTTTTATGACTGTCAAGTGCTTCTGAGATTTCCTTTCTTTATGTTCATTATATCTTTTGTTAGTTTCTGTTATTGTTTGCTATATGGGCCTGCAATAAAATGATTGGATTTAATTACCAGTTACTTGTAGTCAATCAAGGGTATTTTTCTCCTTTTCACATAAAAAATTATCTGTGCATATTATTTTAACTTTGTATTTTCTTCTCTTCTCAGATTCAGAGTTGCCATTTAGAAGCGCTCTGGCAGCTAGTTCATGCATATGAAATATCTACCGAGAGGCTAATCCACACTAATATTAAATGACTAATATTAAATGATTAATATTAAATGAAGTTTTTTATATTCGATGAAATTTAAATTATTCAGAACTCCTGAAAGTAATATTTCTCAAAATTAGATGTGACATCGTAAAAAAGTGCAATAAAAACTACTGAAAGCCTTTTGCAGATCTATATTAATTATTTTCACTTCATATAGTCTACATGTATATATTATTTTTGGTGATCTAAATAAATAAATAAATAAATATTATATATATATATGTATATATATACATGTATATATATATATATATATATATATATATATATATATATATATATATATACAGTATATACATGTATATATATATATACTAATTTATGTATATATACATGTATATATGTATACTAATTTTTATTCCCATTAAATTCAAGGTATCTTGAATTAATTAGTGTTTATTTACTTCTCTCAAATACGTATAAGACATATCGCAACAATTTCAACACTTAAAATGTAAAATGAGAAAATTACTACCAAAGACTTCCGTGTGAATCCTTGTCTCCGAATGGACTATAGGACCCGTCGATCCTTCTGTAGCTCATCTGATTCTGGTAACCTACGCACATTGTTACATTCAACCGCCTGTGAGAAACTAAAATAACATACTTCATGCTGACATCTATAAATTTAGTCTTTTGTTATCAAAAAAAGTCATCATCATCATCATCTTTCCTTGAATCCCATTTTAACTAGGGTCGGGATACGAATAAACTGCCTCAAATCCTCTCTGTCTTACATCATATCATCCATCAGTCAATCCCCTATTTGAGACTTCTCCATTCGTCATCTAACAAGTCTAATGCGATGTAGATGCATCAGTGAGATCAAGACATTAGTGACATTCCCCAATGCATCTCTTTCCTGATGCGATCAATTGAAGAACTCAGAGCACAAGCTTTTCAAAATTATACAATAAAATTAAAATTTAGGATATATTGATATATTGACTGAATGTACATTTAGGATATATTGACTGAGTATAATATACAATTTTATTAACTTATAAATTAATAAATAATATA
Organism: Enchytraeus crypticus; assembly: GCA_905160935.1. Lineage (NCBI taxonomy): Eukaryota > Metazoa > Annelida > Clitellata > Enchytraeida > Enchytraeidae > Enchytraeus > Enchytraeus crypticus. The sequence goes on along the minus strand of CAJHZI010000452.1, from coordinate 579,282 downwards.
ATAATGTAATAGAAATTAGATTAATAGATTATGGCAATGTAATAGAAATTTTTGTAGTTCAGACTTTAGGAGACTATAGCTGCTAATTACGGTATTACCGAACAGAGCTATGGCTCTGTTATGGTATCCTCTTTCGTATTGTTATTGTTTATCTAACTACATGAACGTTCCTATTGTTTGTATAATTTGTGCTATGATGAACAAATAAACGATACTACCAATAATAAATAATAGATTGATAACTGCTATTATGGTTACACAGATCACAGCCTTGGAAACCTTAGTTCTAAATCCGGCACTGTAAGGATAAACTTAGTTAAAATTTACCAGGATTTCGAGAAGGAACTAATTACACATAACTGTAATCACTCGACCCACCGTGGTTTAGGTAGTTCTTAGCTTTCCACAGCGTGTCGTTTGTTAGGCGTCCCTCAGATTTGAGATGACGTAGAATGTAGAGAATAGGAGTGAAGTGAATCATGTTCTGTTCACCACAACCGAATGGAAGCTGCAGCAATGAGGCCATGTTGTGGGCTGAAGGGCTGATTACATTCCCTGAGTGCATAAAACAACAGCTGCGGCATAATAACAATAGCTGCGGCATAATAACTACGGCATAATGACAACAGCTGCGGCATAGTAACAACATATGCGGTATAGTAACAAGAGCTGCGGCACAATAGCAACAACTGGGGCATAATACTTCTAAGTTTTGAAAATACTGTCAAGGATTAAATGTAACTAATTTTAAAGAAAAACTAGGTTTACAAATTTAAGTAATAAATAAATGCCCAATGCATAATGCAAATGCATTTGACCAATAGTATTCTCGTGATTTTTTGTAGAAGTAGTATCTCAGACCTGTAACGATAAGTTTGATTTTCTCCGAACCCTCTATAGCATTAGCCGGTAACATCAGTGATATCTCTTCCGAGTGAGGCTCCAATGCTAAACACGAGCAGAAATGAGCCAGTTAACCACTCTATTTTAAAAGTTAAATACACGTTATAATTAATGATCATCTTGGCCTATAATGAAATCTATCACTTCTGATACTGTAGATACTTGCCATTAGAGAGTTTAGAGTCAATTTCTATCCATGCTACCACCCAGTGAATGTCCGCGATATTACTCTCTGATCAGCTTGGACGGGAACTGATCCCAGGACCTCAGGAACAGCCAATAAAATTTACGTGAAGTGTACCAGTTGATCAGAACATTGAACTATTTAAGCACGCTTTAAATAACTGAAGAGTTTATGGCGTGTTTTCTTAGCAGTTCGTTATTCTAACTACTTGGATGATAACAAATATTATGCAATTTTATTTTTATTAGATTCCATTTTCTACATTATTATTTAGTAACCCCTTCACATTCAACTTGTGTTCTCAAGTTATGAACTTTCAGCTGTTTAAAATATTCAATAAAGCTAGTCTACACATTTTTTTAGAAATTTATTAGTAACATATTCATTGCCATCATTCATCATCACATCATCATCTTACCTTTAATCCTAGTTTAACGAGGGTCGGGATACGAATAGACCTTCTCCTCTTCTCTCTGTCCGACACCATACCAACAGTCAATCTCCTATTTTCCTTCAATTCGTTTTAGAAAATTTTGTAGCAATTTCTGAAGCTTAAGCGCTCACTAACCAAATGCCCTTTATGACGTTGGTTACCATCTGTTACTTTATAAATAATTTAAAATAAAATTTATTTACTTCATTCAATTTAATAAATTTCTAATCTAAAACACAAGCCTAACTAACAACATCGGTTACTAATCTACTTTACCACTGGAGCAGAAATAGGTGGAGAAAGTTTTATGTTGTTCCATCCCATCGTGTTCTACTCGGACTTCCTTCACGACTATATCATCGCTGAGGTGAAGGATGTGTCTGGAGTGTCGAAGACGTCCCTCATTCTCCGCACAGCATCTCCTATCCGCAAAAGCGGATACCTGCGCTGATAGAGTGAAAAATAAAATAAAATATTAAATCGTGGTGTCAGGGCCGAATTTAGCGCACTCGGTTTAGCTGCATGCCAATTCAACTAGGTTAAGCTACGTAGCCCCCAGTTAGTACTTTGTGAGTGATCACTTTGGAAGACCGAGCGTTGACAGTGGTGAATGAAAAGAAAACCCCGAGGGTTTTATAAGATTATTCTTAAATCCGCGCTGGCTGCAATCGATGCGCAAAGCAAAAGGCAATTATTAATAATAAACATGAAGTTTCTCTCCATGCTTATTAGGATAAACAATTCAACATGGAGAGTATGAGGAAATAGTGAAAACAACAATTATAGCAACCAAGTAATGACACTTTGTAAACTCATGCGGTAGCCAAGTGTGAAACCATTCAAACAAAAAAATCGGTTTAGGTTATGAAACTGCCACGTTACCCAAAAGGTAACACTAACACACACACTCTCTCTATCTCTGTTAGTGTACCGCATACTGGACGATCCATGGTATATAACGTTTCCCCCATAGGTAAAAGGGAAAGTATTGTAAGGGCATGGCGCTTAAATGTCAGTCGAATCTAAGGAAAGCATATAGGGTTCACTTCGTCAAATTTCATAACCCCTAGAGCAGAATGGTATATCAAAACAAGTAAAAGCGAATCGAATTACAAATTAAGTAAGATAACGTTTATAGAAAGATGGAAACAAACCGTTTGCTTAAACTTCAAGCTTTTCTATCAATGGATATTTTCTCTCCATTCCATCGATCATATAGATCGCTCGGCGCAATCTTCTATAGTATGATTAACTTATTATAGCTCTATGATATAGATCCAAAAACAATATATAATAGGAACTAGAGTCCATATCGTATGATAGCAATAACAAAAAAATTAAATAAAGGTGAAATCTGAAAAATTCAGCAAACGAGTATTTCATCGTAGAATATATTACTCGCAAATTTAGTCAGATAAATCTTTAATTTTATTTGTTTATTCCGTTTATTGGTGATCAATTAATTTGTTAATAGATTATTATTGAAATCCTGATGATGATATGTAATTGCCAACCTGTGATATTGTAGACACCAACAACGTTGAAAGCTAAACGAGCTGCCATTGTTCTTCTCTCCTCTTTCTTCAAACATTGTCGCGATGAAAAACCATTAAGCAATTGAATTCCACTGGGCATTGTTAGAGAAATGTGAGCCTGCAAATTATATAATACCCATTCATTAGTATCAGTGAGAACTATAAATTATAAGTCTATATATTATAAGTCTATATATTATAAGTCTGTATATTATTAGTCTGTATATTATTAGTCTATATATTATAAGTCTGTATATTATTAGTCTGTATATTATTAGTCTATATATTATTAGTCTATATATTATTAGTCTGTATATTATTAGTCTGTATATTATTAGTCTATATATTATTAGTCTGTATATTATTAGTCTGTATATTATTAGTCTATATATTATTAGTCTGTATATTATTAGTCTGTATATTATTAGTCTATATATTATTAGTCTATATATTATTAGTCTGTATATTATTAGTCTGTATATTATTAGTCTGTATATTATTAGTCTGTATATTATTAGTCTGTATATTATTAGTCTGTATATTATTAGTCTGTATATTATTAGTCTATATATTATTAGTCTATATATTATTAGTCTGTATATTATTAGTCTGTATATTATTAGTCTGTATATTATTAGTCTGTATATTATTAGTCTGTATATTATTAGTCTGTATATTATTAGTCTGTATATTATTAGTCTGTATATTATTAGTCTGTATATTATTAGTCTGTATATTATTAGTCTGTATATTATTAGTCTGTATATTATTAGTCTGTATATTATTAGTCTATATATTATTAGTCTATATATTATTAGTATATTATTAGTCTGTATATTATTAGTCTGTATATTATTAGTCTGTATATTATTAGTCTGTATATTATTAGTCTGTATATTATTAGTCTGTATATTATTAGTCTGTATATTATTAGTCTGTATATTATTAGTCTGTATATTATTAGTCTGTATATTATTAGTCTGTATATTATTAGACTGTATATTATTAGTCTGTATATTATTAGTCTGTATATTATTAGTCTGTATATTATTAGTCTGTATATTATTAGTCTGTATATTATTAGTCTGTATATTATTAGTCTGTATATTATTAGTCTGTATATTATTAGTCTGTATATTATTAGTCTGTATATTATTAGTCTGTATATTATTAGTCTGTATATTATTAGTCTGTATATTATTAGTCTGTATATTATTAGTCTGTATATTATTAGTCTATATATTATTAGTCTGTATATTATTAGTCTATATATTATAAGTCTATATATTTTGCCTTTTATTTCAAAAAAGTATGGTAGCATATTAAATACAATGATACAACAGCGAATTAACTTCTTGTTGAACGAATTGAGGCCAACGTGACACGGTCGTTACAAGTCCTAACGACTTCCTGAACCAGCATAATGAAGTTAAGATAAGACACAGAGTGCCAAATGAACAGAACAAAAGAATTCACAGAACATCTAACCAAAAAACATAAGACAAAGTGTGATAAGCAAAACAAATATATTAATGTAGCGAAAATGTTGGCTCCTACATTTTTACTACCGTGCATATATTTAAGCTTTAATTAAAATGAATATTTTAAAAGAAAAGACACAAATAAGAATTGAAATTTGCTTTTGAAAGCTTCTGTACATTACTATACAGCTGATGCATTAAGTTATTAATCTACATAATTCTTCGTGTCTATAATCGAGAGTTTTGTAGTACAGTAGATATTTCCAGTTGAACTTAGCTAAGACAAGAAATTCAATCTTATTTAAATATCTATAAATTATCGTATATAAAAAACCCGTTTATTGCTCCGTCATTATAATACATATTGCCAAGATTTGCTAGCAATCTTATTAGATAGGTAGTTCCAGCTGCTATACAGATTTTAAACTTCCTGTGAAACTTTCGTTAGTCTTGTTTTCCGGTATTTTTTTTAATTTAGAATTTTTCTGTAGTAATTTTATTTAACATCAAGGGGGGGGGCATGCCCCCGGCCCCTCAAACACCACTGCCAAGTTTAGCGTTCTAGACCTTTTACTGAATTGCGTGCCTGATTTATTGATGTCACACCTGAATTAATATCTAATTTTTTAAAATAGAAGTAATTAGAATAAACATGGGCACAGTAAGTGGCAAACTATAGACTATAAATAATAATTAAAGTTTAAATAGTAATGATAAATAAATTACATCAAACTAATTTCCCACTACTTACATATACACATGTTTCGTGCAGATTATGCAGTGCCATTGATATCTCCACCTGTTCCCCACGAATGACAGTTTTTGGTGGATTGAGGTCGATAAAGAATTTCTTCAAAGTTACCAGGTTAACTACTGATTGCGAAATCCCAAGTCCGTAATCCTGAGACATTCCCACTGCGTCCAGAGTCCAAGTGGTGATCGAATCCGGTACAGTTAGTGATAGCTCGTTAACAGTGGAGTCTGAACTGTAACATCGTTATACAAATGCTGTGGAAAAAAATTATACCTTAATTTAGCCAACATGAAATAAATGCAGGTGTTATATGTATGTATGTATATATATATATATATATATATATATATATATATGTGTGTGTGTGTGTGTGTGTGTGTGTGTGTGTGTGTGTGTGTGGTATACGCAACACAGAGAGAGAGGGGGGGAGAGTGAGACTCATATATATATATATATATATATATATAATATATGCATTATATATATAATATGTATATATATACATATATGATATATGTAATAATAATAAAGATAATAATGACAGTTGTTGCTGTCAGATGGGATTTGATCGGTAGAACACTGACATTTCTGACTGTCAGGTTGATATCCGGAATGTTACAAGAAACTGGATGATACAAACTGGATGATTTAAACTGAATGATACAATCCCTACCTGGAATTGAAACAGCTGTAGAACCAAGTTTCTGGAAAATATGTTCTCCTCTGTGGACGACTTCTGTTCTTGATCTTCTGGCTCTCATCATCAGAGCTGGGAGGTCCCGTCTGCTGGGCCCCTGTTGTTTTAACAACATAGAACATTTACATTTCTTGTTTATATGTGATTTACGTTAGTTTGTATTGAGAAATATATTCTACTTGTAATTTCACAATTATTCAATAATTATTTCACAATTATTTCATATGTGGTTCTTTGTTGTATGAAAATTTATTTAAAATGATACAAGGTAGAATGAAAGGAAAAGAGTCAGGGATAGGCCGAGATTAGGTATGTTAGAGGATTTAAAAACTCACTCATATGTGGAAATGAAGAGGAAAGAGGAAGACTAAGAAGAGTGGAGGCGTTATATACCATGGACCTGCCAGCAGGCAGTGCACTAAGAGAGAGAGAGAGAAAATTTATATCTCGACAATTTGAATTGCCCAGTGTCAGTCAACGTAAAGTGCCTGTCTATGCAGAATACTCTATGTCTACATAAGAAAACGAGATTCAAATAACTATTACATAACCAAATGTCGTAATAACATAGTAACATAACCTGTCAGCCAAATATCATAATCGTAACAGTATCATAGATTATTCATAAAATGTGAAAGACCAATGGCTTCAAAGAAAGAACACTACGCATTTGCAGCCATCCAGTGAGAGAGAGATAGAGAATGATTGATTGATTGATCTTAAAATTTGTATTTTATTCCAATATCTCAAAATGCCAAACCTAATCCCCTGTAAAACGGCTTGGAGGCAAGCAGTCGATTGTTGTGTAGGGTTGGACTGTTAACTATGTCTGACATTACCAATAGACCGGCTTCCTATATTAAACATCAATGTCAAAGAATTTGTTTATCAAAATCTATATCAATTACAATAGACTAATCACATCATGATCATAATCTTATAAATAGGACCTTACTTCTCCTTGGCATATTTCTTTTGCAGATCGGTCTGGGTGAATTTATCCGTAACGATGTGTGCTGTGGGAACGTCCCTGACATCACCTCTGGATAAGGATACGGACGTCAAACATTATTTTTATTTTTATTGTTATCATTATTAAATTGCCTTTCTATGTATTATTGATTACTTATTAATTAATAAAAACAATATTTAGTAAAAATATTTAGTAATAAAAAGTATTAGCAGTAGTTAGTATTTAATTCTAATAAGCTAAGCATAGCGTCTATTTCGGTATTACAAAGGATACTGCCAGATACGATCCAGCTGGGATTCAAGTAGTTAACCTATTGCTTCTCAGGCAAGTGTGCTATCCATTCGACCATCCAAACGGTACACATTGAAAATGATAGTAAGTTAGTTAATTGTTTCTTAATTTTTAAGTAATTCCAGTAATTAAGAACGTATTATTAAAAAAGTGAAGTTCAGGTAGACAGGCTAGTGGCGATCGCGTCAGTCATGTTGTAACAAACAGAAAATGTTAAGAAATTGGTGTTAATTGTTCAGAACTATATCAAAACATGCTATTACAATATTGAAACTGTTAAATTTGTTTTGCACTTTTTGTATGCTATTGTGTCACGTGTTGCAATGTAATTGCATATGTGCGTGTTTTCTACCAAGAAATGGCGAATTAAAGAGATTAAAATTCTGGAATAACTGTTAACGTAGAGAAATGCAATAAGAGCTTGATTAATTTTTCTGCAATGTATCTATCTTTAATATTGGATTGTTACAAAGTAAAACCTCAAAGGCGAATCCGACATCTTTGGGCGAAGGCGTCGACATGAGATGCTGATAACTGATTGCGGGCCCGTCGCCAATGTGCCATGAGGCCGTTCTGACTCTCACTTCTCTTGTGGGCAAGTCGTTCTGACTTTCATCCAAGCCTTCAAATAACTGCGCATCAGTGAAATTTGACTCAAGCAAAAGCATGCTTATATTCCACGTCAAATATTTGCAAAAGCAAAAGCAAAAGCAAAGTCAAATGATTTTCAAAAGTAAAAGCAAAAGTTAAGAAAAATAATTTTCTGAAAGCAAATGAAAATGAATATTTGAGAGAAACCAATTATTCTTATACTTCAATCAATCAATAAGAATTTAACTTCCGGTTCCTCGCCATGAGGCAATGTCAGGCATAGATGAAAAAAATGTTTTTGACTTTTTTTAAATCTGTAAAAAAACGCGTTTTTTTACGTTTTTTATTTTATAAAAAATAAAAAACGTAAAACAACGTAAACTGTTAACGTCAAACGTAAAAATTAAGACATTGTCTATTCTTAATTTCTTACTGATTTAAATTTTCTTGTATTGATCATTATAAACAACTGACAGTGATCTGAAAGTATTTGTTTATATTTGTATGGAGTCTATGGACATACTTTAGAACTTTAGAACTTTAGATCAAGTCTAGTTGTAATAAAATTGTTTAGTGTTATGGAATGAAGGCATGGTAATATATATGCAAGCCTACGTGTATGTATCTAACGTTTTTTTTCAACGTTTTTTATTTTTTTTGGAAAAATGCGTTTTTTAACGTTTTTTATTTTTGGTAAGAACGTTTTTTTCATCTATGATGTTAGGGACATCAAGTTTTATAGGATTCGTAAGTTTGAAGTTAGCCTATTATAGTGACAACAACCACACCTGCTCCACACTGGTGCGATGCTCCTGGTCTGGGAAGGAGAGAAGAGACGAGGAGTCAACACCCCTCACACAGTACAGGGTGTCTGGGGGTGCCTCAACCATCAAACGAGTCTTCTGACGAGGTCTAAGCAGATCCTTCCCACCTTCAGGTAGCTTCAGGGATATCTGTGACGATGGAGTACAATAAGAATCGCACGCATAACGGCAGTAAAAGGAAGAACAGAAAATATATTTCATAAAAAATAAATACAGTACATAAGGAATATAACAATCACCATAACATATGACAGTACAAAACCTTAATATAGCCATTGGATTATAAAAATACGAAATTACAGAGACTTTCATATTTTATCTTCAGTTTCTGTACTTGAAAAATATTACCTGTAATTGGTATACTTACTCCAAGTAATAATTTGTCTACTTTAAGAAATACTTAATATTACTTTTAAATATTTTTGAATGTTAATTACATTTCCTTTCAATTACTGGGCTGGCCACTGGCTGGAATCCTAGTTCAAATCCTGGGTTCAAATCCTGGGCTCGCCCGTCATTAATATCGCTTTTCAGTGAGGAAATTGACGTTAGCATTAGCTTTACCAGCTTTTTTGTGACAATTATTTCGGACTCTAAATGGCAGTTTGGAGATATGATCGAAATAAATTATATGAACTATGAAAATAATTATGATCTATATAATTAAATAATTATGATCTATATAATTAAATAATTATGATCTATATAATTAAATAATTATGATCTATATAATTAAATAATTATGATCTATATAATTATATAATTATGATCTATATAATTAAATAATTATGATCTATATAATTAAATAATTATGATCTATATAATTAAATAATTATGATCTATATAATTAAATAATTATGATCTATATAATTAAATAATTATGATCTATATAATTAAATAATTATGATCTATATAATTAAATAATTATGATCTATATAATTATATAATTATGATCTATATAATTAAATAATTATGATCTATATAATTAAATAATTATGATCTATATAATTAAATAATTATGATCTATATAATTAAATAATAATCTGAATAATAATAATAATCTATATAATTATTCGAAGTATATTTTATGAATTATATGAATTATTATTTACGAACTATATTTGATAAATTATATGAATTATAATATTTTATATTGAACCTGGCTTCTCAGTTTAGGCAGAACTCTGATGGTCATGGTGTCTGCCACCACCTCACCATCTCCTCTGATGTAGTAGAACAAGAGCTGACTGCGTGGCGACATCTCGTGCGTGACCTTGACCTTCAGCATGGCTCTACATTGACGACCTTGATCTGAGGAAACAAGATGAATCGCTTATGAAAGTTTGAAACGTACGTATAAAACATCATCGTCAAAAACATGAAACAACATAAAAATAAGTCAATTATAGGAGAAATTATTATCCTTGATGATATATAATATTAGTAATATCGCAGAAACCGTATAGGTTGTAGTGTGTTTAACGTCAAGGTTCACATGCACAAGGCTTCTCTTCAGTACGACTCGACACACTCGAGCTACCGTCACAAAGATTAATGTAACAGTAAGTTACTTCTTGACCTGACAAGGGAATCCTAAAATTCGAGAATGTAAATATAATTTATTTATTTGAGTTTACCAGACGATTCATCACCACCAGTTTCAATGAATTTAACTCTCGATTTTCTCTTCGCTGATTTTCTACTCAACAGTCTGGATGTACGCACGCCTGCCGTCACTAGTCTGCCGCGTGACGTCACTTGAAAGTAGAGAGTGAAGTTGCAAACGCACGTGGAATGAATTCTTATTCTCGCGTAATCTCCAACCTTAACACAAAAGTAAAAACAATAATAAAATTAGAGTGCAACAGCTATGAATGTGATACATGAAATCCATTCTATAGGCTATCATGAATGCCTATACATGAAAGTGTATATAGTTTACATAATGTAAAGATAAGGCATAGACTTTGTCAAGTGATTAACTTGTTAATGTAGGGAGTGCTCCTATGGAGCGAGAAAGCAGACTTTGAGTATGAATATGTACCTTGAACCTGCCACTTGGAAGTGCACTTAAGAGAGATGAGATAGATATCAATGAAAGGTATCCGTTTTTTGTGATTTTTGTTTATCTTGTCACAGTAATAGTAAATGCAAATAAAACTAACTAACAAATAAACAAATATTCAAAACGAGGTTGCCATATGGGAGCCTAAGATCTATGTGGTAATTCAGCAAGTAGCAGCTACTAAGATTTACAAATTCGTATACGATTTATTGTTTACTATGCTACCGGATATTGTAGAACCTCTGGTAACTATACATTTTATTACTGCCCATATAAAGAAGGTAACTGCCCGTGTTGAGACCGGTGTGATTAGGACCACTGCAGATTATGGCAACCGCCAATAACTGCCGCGGTACGTAAGAGTCGACTAAGGCAGGAGCTGAAGGAGTCAGAGGGGACCAACCTTGCCATGAAATATTTATTTATAAAATGATCCAAACCAACGTCAGAACGGGCATTCGGTTGATGAGCGACTAGACTCCAGAAATTGCTACAAATCCTTAAAAAGAATAGATAAGTCTTATATAGGGGATTGACAGATGATATGGTATGGGACAGAGAACAGCAGAGATAATCTATTCGTAACCCGACCCTAATTAAACTGGGATTCAAGGGAAGACAATGATGATGATCATGAAGAAGATAACTACAGAAATATCAAAACTTAGACAAGTGGAACACTTTAATTGCAGAGAGTTAAGCAACTAAACATTTGAAATTAGAGAGCAAGAAGAGCAGAAGCAGTCTAACCTCGAGTGTTGGGTGATGTCCCTCTAACTGAGCGAGTAGATGACAGAGACTGGGTGAATACCAGCCGCTCAGGTGACGATGAATGGGTAGATAAGTCCCGTCTGTAGACCTCTCTCCAATCTTTACTACTCTTGCCTGAAATGAACATCATCATCGTGTTACCACTGCATCATATGTCATACCGTGCGGTAGCGTACCAATGCATCATGCAACGTAATCGGGTGTTACCGCTGCATCATATATCATCATCGTGTTACCACTGCGTCATATGTCATAACCACATCCTTGCATGAGGAAACGGACGTTAAACCATTATAAGAACGTATATAAGTTTCGCGCTTTTGATGACAGCTCATGAAATTATTGCTCAAGAAACGTACTATGTTTATTTAGACAGAAAATATTGAAATTACATTAAGAGATATAGAGATTGACCAGTTAGATGCCCGTGTAATGGAAATAAATGATCTTCTTGTCCAGTATTCAGGTATATATGCACGGATATTTCACTGTCTAATGCATTGTAATGGGAGAGAGAAATCTAAAAAGGAATTAGAGAAATGACGATGTTAAAAATAAAAAGTTACAATTAGGCAGAAAGATTACACCTATAAACGATTGATTTAAGTAATCAGAAATATATTAAAATAGTTATTGATTAAGTACGTCTCGCAGCCTACCGACAACCATATAGATCTGACGAAGCTAGGCAGCTTGGGAATGCTGAATTCTATAAGCCCTTCTGCCGATGATGTATACTGATTCGTCATCATATCCTTGCCATCTACGTCAGAGCTTATCTCCACTGTGACGTCACCAGCCGGTAATTCATCAGGGTATTTCACCTTGACCTTCAATAGTAAATGTAAGTGCTTTTAACCTACATTATTAAATGGAGACAATCGGCCTTGACCTTAAGTATGAAATATAAGTGTAGATCGAGAAACATGTAGTAGTAAAGCTCTCAGGACTAAACTAGATTGCTTCGGTGGACTTTTGATGGAATTTTGTAACAATACAACAATTAGAGTGCTACAGTCATCAGTGACAACATCGAGCACTATTGAGACAAAATCAAGCTGGTGAGCAAAAAGGAGGTCCAAAAACGGTGAAAATTCCAAAATTCAGAAAATCAGTTCAAAGTATAACAAAAGATATATATGTATGTAGATATATACATATTTCGCCAAGCGTGTTGGAAAATTATTGATAATTGCTCAGTGGAAATCAGTGCAAATGATTAGTGCCAGCTATCAAATGATTAGTGCCAGCTATCAAATGATTAGTGCCAGCTATCAAATGATTAGTGCCAGCTATCAAATGATTAGTGCCAGCTATCAAATGATTAGTGCCAGCTATCAAATGATTAGTGCCAGCTATCAAATGATTAGTGCCAGCTATCAAATGATTAGTGCCAGCTATCAAATGTAGACACAAAAAATATGAAGAATAAAAATGCTAATATTTTTTCATAATGTCTTCATAAGGCCTATATAGATACAGATTCATAATTAATATATTGATGATTTCACTACGTAAGCTTATACAAATATGAAGACAGAATATAATCCTGTAGAGGAGTTATATGCCATGGACCTTTATCCCCAAAGCACAGACAGAGAGAGAGAGAGAGAAAATGAGCGAGAGAAAGAGAGAGAGAGAGAAAAAAAGAGCGCGAGAGTGAGTGAGAGAAAGAGAGAGAGAGAGAGAGCGAAACAAATCGAGTGAGATCATGACGAGACATTGCATTGTTTCTTTGTATATCTGCAAACCTTTCCAGAGAAAGAAATGCCAGGTTTGAAGTGACGCCTCGTGTCCTCAGTGAACTCTATATCGACGTTATGATGCCTGACCACACAGCTGGAGTCAGACACCGCCACTGAAGCACCACCACCTTCAGGGGTCACCTTCGCCCAGATGTTTAGAACTCCCCTAAAGTAGTCCGTGAACCTGTCGTTGTTTAGATCCTTCATACAAACGTAGAACACGGCTGAACCGTGGAGAGGTTGAGTGAGATTTACCACAGGCCCAGAGAGTCCCTTGTGGAATTCTGTTCCAGAAATATGGAATCCAGCAGTGACAGCACCGTTGACTGGTGCCTCATAGACGTACCTGAACAATGTATTATTAGGAGTTGAAGTCAGATATGTTGAACCCGATAACAAAAACAACATATAACCCGATAACTAAAATTATAGAAAGATTTTTGATGATAGCATGCCAGGCAATTATTCATCATCACCAGTTTTGCGTTTTGAAGAGAACATTGGGCGGCAACATTCATCCATTCTTTTCTGTCTTTAGCAACCCTCACAGCATCTTCCCATGAAAAGACAATAATTACACTTACATGTATGTTAAGGCTAGCTAAGGTTGCAGCGTTCGTCGAGTTAGGTGGAATTAAAGAACCGACAAAATTCGTAAGTTTGCTTAGACTACATTAATTAGACACTCAAACTACAGTATATTGAGTAACAAATTAAAAACAAAATCTCGTTGATTTTATTAATGCCAACCTCACGGCCATGGAATAAACACCAAAGCGTCCTTGTTGATAATGATTAAGATTGTCTTGCAAAATAAGCATGCATATTTAATAGATGAGTTTGAATTGTGATATGATAAGATACTAACCGAGCTTTTACTGTGACTCTGAAGCAAGCCGTCCAGTCACTAGCGTACGCCGGTGAGTCAATTTTTACGTAAAACTTTGAAACATCTGACAAGCAAACATTATAGTATGAGAACGCTGCATTGCCATTTAGTAACGATAAAGAGTTTTACTATTTAAATCACCATCGTCATCTTCTTCTTCTCTTGAATCCTAGTTTAGGTAGAGTCGGGTATTATAAGACTTTGAAGCAACTTCAGGAGCCGAGGCGCTTACCAACAGATTGCCCTTGCTGAGATTGGTTTGGATCTTAGGGCTTTATCGCTTTTTACGACCCGTTCAGTCTACGGTAGGTCTATTATTCAGCAACCGGTAGGTCTATTATTCAGCAACCCGGACACAACACGGGTAGCATTAATATTTAATTGCGAAATATAAATTATATAAAATTCTATAGCAGCTGTCATGAACAACTTAAGAACAATGGCTTCATTATCAGTCATTTAAAGCACACTGATATAAGTACAATAGTGAAGATCAACAGTTGTGGAGCTGCACTAACCGATGTTAAACAGTCACAGCTATTTACCCTGTAAAGATTGTCAAGATTGTCTGATGTCAAGTTATGACATATTTGTACAATGAGTCCATAATAAGACTAATTGTCTAATTAATAAATTAATTAATAATCTAAAGGTAGGTATTCAGATATAGGCTCAAAAATGTATGCTCGTTATTTGAACAGTATATATAGATAGCGATATCATATCTTTATAATTTGATTACTGTACACTGCTACCAATATATGCTATCTCGAGTAAAAGTGAAATGCTATTATTATTGCAATTTCTATCTAGAGACTAAAGCATGACTACTTTTCGTTATTCGATGTTATTGCCTATATTTTATGGGACCCAATATTAAACTTCCATTATCTGACTAGCTATTTCTCATATTCGACAATAGACATTCTACAAATGCTTTAGAAAGTTTCCGAAAGACTCGCATAATTGCCATCCTTGAAAAGCTTACTTCAGGCCGTTAACGGCTCAAGCGAGTTCGAGAGATGCACTATAGAGCGAAATTCCTTAGCTCGAATATTTTCGATATCACCGTTATCATGGTTTTATTAGTACATTCACTGAATCCTAAGAGTGCGGAGTAAAAATGGGTTAATACATTTCCTCGTCTACTTATCGGTGGGCGTTGCATAATTCAAGGTTATTTATAGATCATCTCTCATTCTCTCAATCAATCTCGCATCGCTGAGCGATAATTTTTATTGACGGTTTTAATGGAAACGTTGTTAATAACGCAAATCTAAGATAGAGATAGTGAAAATCTTGGTTTGGACCACGCTATTGTATGGATGTGAAACATGGACCTCAAGGAAAGAAGATATTAGGAAACTAGAGGCATTGGAGATGTGGATATGAAGAAGAATGGAAAGGATTAGTTGGACTCAAAGTTTACAAAATAGGAAGTTCTGGAGAAAGTTGGTACAGTTACTGTCTCACTCACTAAAGAGGTCAACATCGATCTTTAGAATTTGAAGCTGTTATAGCAAGAGTGGCAGATATTTGGGGGCGGGATTAGCGCAGTCGGTTAAGCTGCGCGTCAGTTGAACGAAGTTAAGCTCCATCGCGTCGGTTAGTACTTTGTGGGCGACCACCTTGGAAAACCGAGTGTTGACAGCTTTGAAAGAAAAAAAAATCCCGAGGGTGTTGGAAGGTTATTCTTAAATCCGCGCCGGCTGCAATTGATGCGCCAACAAAAGGCAACGATTACTAATAACCATGGAAAGGAATGGAGGAAATATTGAAAACTACAAAAACAGAAACCAAGAAAGGAAACCACGTAGCACATGCGGTATGTCTGTGTGTAACTAAAGGAACAGAAAAAAAAAGATATTGAATGAAGCTAACCGTATCGATCCACAGTGAACCTCTTGACGTAGGTACGATCATGATACAACTGCGTCACAATGTTCCAGGTTCCCAGGACTGGATGATCAGAGAGCTGATAGGTGAGCTGTATTGTGCCTATGCAATTAATAAAAATACAATTTAATAATAATTGTAGTAATAAAATAATAATAACAATAAGGATAATAATGAGAGTAATAATAATAAATAATACTAATAAATAATACTAATAAGTAATTATAATAATAAGTAATTATAATAATAATAATTATTATAATAATAATTATTATTATAATTATAACAATAATAATGTCCGTTTCCTCATCCAAGGATGATGTCAGGGACGAATCCACAGCACATATCACTACAGATCAATATCAATGACCCAACCCAATCTGCAAAAGAATGTGATGAGGAGAAGTAAGGTCCTAAAGTGAAAGCCGGTCCGGTGATAAAAATATTGTCGGGATTGTTAGAGTATGTCTATGGTGGGAAAAGATATGTCTTGCTTGCCAGGCCAGAGAACGAGTAGAACAAAAGCGTAGATTAGTAAGTAAAGTAGGTAACTTGGGCAAATTTCAGTATCAGGTTAAAAGATAATATATCATTCAAGAAGATAGTAATATTGTGTTAGGGTAAATCATATTCCGCTATAACAACAAGGTCATACGAGTACCATTCTGTAACAGACAAGAAGAAATAAATACTAATTGCAATTAATAGCAATAGTAATAATGCATAATTAATAACTACAAATTGTACTAAATTTTATAAAAGTCGTTACAAAGTCAATTATAATTTAATTATTATTATCGATTTATCAAATAAAACTAACATACTAGGCTGATGATGAAATTTAATTAACTATTAAACTTAGTTTAGTCTTTGCTTAATTTTCAAAACATTATTCTCAGTTTATTCCAGCATTCGAGATTTTATCTGCTCATTATCAGGAAACTCTGATATCGCTCGTCCTACAAATCGGTAATAGAATTATTACTCTTTTATGAACTTCTGCAGAATCTAAAATAAGAACGGAAACATCTTGACATTTGCCAACAAATCAAAACTGTATTTATTCAATAAAACGTTTCCTACCGCAACAAGTCGGCCTCGAATCTCTCCAGAGTAACATTTTTACATCATTGGGATCCTAAACACACAAACGTAATATAGTATCAGCCTACTCAATAAACAACATCCGGCTTTTGATTCAGCTTCTTACCGAAATCTTTACGCTTCCCAGAATGGATTTACCTCTAGGGTCTCCATTGCTCTAATCATTTCAACTCCACTGATTTGCTTGCGTAACTCTTACTTCAGGTTGCAATTTTAGATCGGAATATTTGTTTTATAATTGACAGGAAATATACGCACTATGTCTTCTGTTAATTACAGTGCTTGGTTTATTTAATTTCACCAATTCAATGGTAGACAAATATAAAAGACAAAATTACAAGGCAATCAAGTGAATAAGAACAAGTAACGTGAAAAATGTCAATTTCGTTCAATAAAAGGTGCGATCAATATCGTAATTAGTTTAATGAGTAAATTTGAAAAGCAGTTGAATTGATGGACTCTGTTATAGGTAATCAGTTTGATTGAATCAACAAGCTTACTTCGTGCTTGCACTGTTAAATAGTTCCGTTAAATGTAAAATAAACCATGTGGCAGGCTACATTATTTAAATTACAATAAAATATATTTCTGAAAACTAGAGACTCTGGAATTTAAGTTCTACGGCAGGCAAATGTTGAATTTAGATTAATTTCAGTTTAGATTAGTGAAATGTTTAATTAAAAAGATTCTTTACTAAAACTTGACTGTAATTTCGAGCAATGAAAAGCTCACAAATATACACTGCATTAGTTAAAAGTTAATATAGTTAATAATTTATTTAATAATAAGTTATTATAAACTGAATAAGTTAAAGATATTATATAATTATTATCAATAAGTTACAGACGAATAATTTCCTTTTAGATACTGGATTGAAACTTTTACCTTTTTGAAGACGAGTTTTAATTTTCAACAGGGTATAGAGGAACAAAATCTTACCATGATGTACGTAGTAAGATTCTCAGATTTTGGCCTAAAATCTTCACTGCTAAACTGATACAAGTTTATCTGCACTATGAACAACAACAACAATTAGAATTCTACTACCGATAATGACAAAATCGTGCACAAAACGACTTATTTATTTATTTAATGAAGAAACACTTTGCACGCCTTGAGAAAAATGAGAAAAATTTAGCTTATCTGACAAAATTTTCAAATTCAATATTAGTAGAAAAAGAGAGGCAGGGAAAGGCCGAGAATAAGATTACTGGAAGATTGAAGTTCGACCCGTCTGGAGGAGAGTGTACTGAACAGTGTACTGAACAGTGTACTGAACAGTGTACTGAACAGTGTACTGAACAGTGTACTGAACAGTGTACTGAACAGTGTACTGAACAGTGTACTGAACAGTGTACTGAACAGTGTACTGAACAGTGTACTGAACAGTGTACTGAACAGTGTACTGAACAGTCTTTAATTTGACGTAGATTTATTGTTCACGATGTTACAAAAGATTAAAACATATTGTCTGGACGTTGCAGTACAATCAGATAAATATAATGTAATATGATTCAGTTGATTATATAAGAGCCTCTCAACTCAATCGAACAAGAATTGCAGTTCATTTCATTGATAAGTGAGTCCAGAATTGAGCCCAGAGTGACTCCAGTAGTGACTCCAGTAGTGACTCCAGGAGTGACTCCAGTAGTGACTCCAGGAGTGACTCCAGGAGTGACTCCAGGAGTGACTCCAGGAGTGACTCCAAGAGTGACTCTAGTAGTGAGTCCAGTAGTTACCCCAGGAGTGAGTCCAGGAGTGACTCCAGGAGCTACTCCAGCAGTAACTTCATGCGTTACTGCTCATTCGCATAGGAGTAAGAGTGGAAAAGATGGTCTTCCGAGAAATGCAGAGAAATATAGAGAAATACAGAGAGAAATACAGTGATATATTGAGAAATACAGAGATATATTGAGAAATACAGAGAGAAATACAAAGAGAATCAAGAGAGGAATTAGACTACTCATCTTCCACCTACATATAAGCTTTCCTGTTTACGCATTTGTTTCTTTTTTCTGTTTGATTGTTTTTACCATTCTTTTATTTTCTATACCTCCTTAATCTCATTAGCGTCTCTCATTTAAGCTCAAATCAAAAGCATTGCTCAGTGCCTCTGCAGTTCAATACGTCTCTATAACACAGTGGTTAGAGGTATCAAGTAACGTAGTAATATTTTAAATGATCGATCCTGAGGTGAATTGAACTCTCGTGGTTTCGATTCTCCGCCGCGCTGACCTGAGAGTAAAATCTCGGTCATTCACAGGACTGTTTATAACGGAAAACTCGTTATGACGGCGGGATTTAGCGCACTTGGTTTAGATGCGTGTCAATAATCGAATTTAAGCTACATCGGCCTCGGCTAGTACAAGCTTTGAATGAAAAATCCAAGGGTGTAGGAAGATTATTCTTAAATCTGCACCGGCTGCAACTGATGCGCCATCAGAAAGGTAACTTTTACTAATGACCATGGAGAGGAAGTAGGAAATCGGCCTTTCTGCGCTTCCCGACCCAGTGCGCCGTTTTGAAAATGAAATAAAGTGCCCAACTGCTGTAACATGTTGCATTTAAAAGTGATAGATATCAACATGATTGATCAGTACAATATAACGCGTGTGTATAACTCAACCAAGTTGAGAAGTTACGGATTTGATCTACACACTAATATCTTCTCACCACAACAATTTTTTCTACCACGAGTTTGCCTCGAATGGCCTAAAGGATATTGTAATTTCATATCTAGAAGTTGATATATATCAACAATCCCGGCTCCCGGCCATGCGCAATAAGGTTCTTGTAAAACGTCAGCGTCTAATCTGCAGAAATCGAGATATGTTCGACATCGAGAATATCTTAAAATATGAGTAAATTGATTCCGGATCACTTCAAGTTCGTATCCAAGTAATGTATAAATAATATAAAGCTGCCTTTAAAATAATCTACTATTCCGACAGTGTTCAGATTTGATACGATTCTCGCAATGAAATCAAGCAAAGTTTCAGTGCTATACTATAAAAATTAATCTATTTAAATAAATTGTAAGCATATATCTTTTTTATAAAAATTAAAGTAGCACTTTGCTAATTTAATTTTTAGAAACAAAGGTATGGCCATAAAAATGTTTATATTTCGGATATTATAAATTATAAAGATATAAACCATTTCAAAAATTATGAATTAAGTTAGAGGGAAAACAAGAGAACAAAAGAGAAAATAGTTGTTCCATTTGATTCCATTAGTTAAATAGAAGCAAGAAAACTCGCTTTATGTCGTAACTAGTATAATAATTGGATTTCGGTAAGCGCTGTTGGTATAAAACTATCATTGATTACATTAAATAAATATATTAACTCATACTCATATATACGCTTATATTAACAGAGGTACTTTAAAGAATATGCAGTACAGTTTAAATTTTCCTTTAGTATTCGCTCAAATTTACGAACAGATTTGAATTTGCGGAGTCATTCAATCTTAATACTCTCTGAACCGTAACAAAAGTAATATATAAGAATTATATATATATATATATATATATATATATATATATATATATATATATATATATATACATTAGGCCCTATATACTGTATAATATATATATATATATATATATACTGAATAATATATATATACATATATATAAGTAATAAAATAAAAATATATATGACTATTTTAGAATTTATTTCGTACTAAATTGAAACATTCAACAAGGTGCCTGTCAAATTATACAAAATTAGTTCTAAATACTGTCCAAAACTGTAATGGTTAAGTGGCCAAGTGGATCACTCTTCCTGATGAGTAAGAGACCATCGATTCGGATACCAGCCGGACCGTCTCTGAGCGTTCTCTTCCTTGTGGTTTGGAAACAGACGCTAAACTTACTTCAAATTAAGAAAACATCTGACCTGATTTCTGTTTTCATCACATTTTTCACATTTTAAGAGAGTTTAGAAATATAGACCTAAAGTTTTGCTACTACTGCTAATTATGTCGGAATTATATATTACTTTATCTCTCATTCGGAATATTTTCAGATAACTTATTTATCGCATCAACGTCGAATATGTTAATTGAAATAGAAGACCAGATCGGCAAAGAGGAGTGCGGATGAAATAAGTTTGGAAGCAGAGCGTTCGTAATGAATGATGCGTAGAACATTTCTATACGCAATTTTTTCAGTAAATCAGGGCGAATAAACTGGATCGCACTGACAAAATATTTATTGGCCCACTATCTTCAAAGCTACATGTACAATATATGAATGAAACCATCTAGTTCTGCCTCAATAAACTCTATAAACTCTCTAATATGCAGGTACATGTGCGTATCGTACATTAGATAGAGTTACATGAAGTTAAAAATATTTGATACGCATTTCTTTTGCATAGTTGTGAATATGTTTATCAGTGAGTTGCCTAACGGCAGATCCATTGCGTACGTATTTTACTCTTCACTTCTCTACCCTTTCTTATCTCTTTATATCATCGCACAACAATATACATGCATGAGTATAAATTGTATAATACATGTCATACTGTAATTAACTGTGTAGAAATATTCTCCGTAAGAAGTGTAATATTTGCTACATCTCTAAATAAGCATCTGTACATATATACGTACATATAGGCTAGTTGTGTATATATATATATATATATATATATATATATATATATATATATATATATATATATATATATACATGTATATATATATACGTACATATAAATAAGAATTACTACATATATTTGCAAAATTTACCTTCTCATTCTTAGCTACAATTATTATATTTCTGATTCCGCTGCAAAATACTCACTTGCTTAACAGACAAATGCTGTACCAATTTACTATTTCGCTTAAATAAATTAAATACTAGATAATTTATCATCTGGAAAATTCAAATTCTTGAATTTTGAGATAATTTGTATTCTAGATGATGATTTAAATCCAGGGTTACTAAATTCTGAATAATGCGTATCCTAGAGTGTCCTAATTCAAATCCTCTGTAATTTAAATCCCGTATATTTTACATTCTCGATAATTTAATTCCTAATAATTCAAGTCCTTGACTAATACTAGTGTATGATTTGTTTGCTTTCATTAGATTACTGAGATATCTTTGTAGTAGAACTTCACATGCCTTACTCATGCTGCTACTGCGTGAAATGTCAAAAACGAAAAGTTGTGTAAAGATCTCTCTTCAGATAGGATTAGTATGAGGAAGCAACTGAGAGATTTGCGTCAGAGCTTAAGGGTGCTTAATTTACTGCAATTATTCACATTTACACAAATAGAAACAAGTGCATTGATCTAGTCAATGAAGCAACATGAAAGAAAACCCTGATATTTCAAAGCTGCAGAAGTTCTTCAGTGTAATGTCAGTAATGAAATAGCGTTCATAACTTATTTATTGCATCGTTTACTGTTTCTATATCCAAAATATAAGCCTCTTACAAACAATAGCCTCTTTGGCATGCACAAAAAATAGTATAACATTTCATCACCATGCTACCCAGTTTCATGTGGTGTTTCATGTTGTGATGCAAAAAAGCTAAAAAGCTGCGGTTAACGTCAGCTTCCTCACTCGAAAGCGATGTAAGTGACGGACGAGCCCAGGATTTGAACCCCTTACCTACTGATCCGCGGTCGAGTATCTTACCAACATCGCCACTGGCTCCAGACAAAATGTCAGCATCGCATTTAGACTAACTTACCGGTTGACATATCAATTAAGGTTTCGGTGACGCGTATAAATTGTTTTCTGTTATTCCTTTTTAATATTGTTTTCTGTTATTTTTCTTCCTGTCAAATGTTGACGAATAAAGAAGTAGAGATATAGAACTGCATTCAGCAAACTGTAAATGCGTACCTACCTAGTTGGCCTGGTCGGTAAGCAGGCCGATCTGTATGTATGATGAGCGAGATAGCGGGTTCAAGTACGAACACGGCACTGCTGTTGTAAAACTTGAACGTGTTGTGTTGATCGGGGTAGCTTCTTCTACGGCAGTTCCCGCACACCTTCAGAGTGTGTCTACCTCTAGCAGCCAGGGGTATCTAGGTCAAACAGTTCCAGATAATTAGTTTTAGACGCCTATATAAATTCTACTTTAATCCCATGTTGATTCAATGAACATCTAAATATAAAGCGAAAATAGCTTAAAGAGCGTCACTGTGATATCAATTGGCAATAGCATGAGTATGAGCATGAGTATGAGCATGAGTATGAGCATGAGTATGAGCATGAGTATGAGTATGAGTATGAGCATGAGTATGAGCATGAGTATGAGTATGAGTATGAGCATGAGTATGAGCATGAGTATGAGCATGAGTATGAGTATGAGTATGAGTATGAGCATGAGTATGAGCATGAGTATGAGCATGAGCATGAGTATGAGTATGAGTATGAGCATGAGTATGAGCATGAGCATGCGTATGAGTATGAGTATGAGTATGAGTATGAGTATGAGTATGAGCATGAGCATGAGCATGAGCATGAGCATGAGCATGAGCATGAGCATGAGCATGAGCATGAGCATGAGCATGAGCATGAGCATGAGCATGAGCATGAGCATGAGCATGAGCATGAGTATGAGTATGAGTATGAGTATGAGCATGAGTATGAGTATGAGTATGAGCATGAGTATGAGTATGAGTATGAGCATGAGCATGAGTATGAGCATGAGTATGAGTATGAGTATGAGTATGAGCATGAGTATGAGTATGAGTATGAGTATGAGTATGAGTATGAGTATGAGCATGAGTATAATCATGATAAATCTGATGCACATGCCAAACATGCTGCCAACGCTTCAACATCTTCAATAAGATAACCCTGCACCACTAATACTGAACATTAACATATTCATTAGTGAACATTAACGATGAGCTGTTATATTATTTTACTATTGAACTTGCTATATTTGATGTCTAGAGTGAGTTTGCCGAACACACATGCTATGTAACATATTTTTACATATTTTCCTGCGTGTGCCGAACATTAAATACGTTTATTATACTTCTGTGACTTGGTTTACAACATTAATATTATGATTATATGAGGTTGTGTCCCTCGTTGTTTGCATATTACTGAAGAATAGAGAAACCGTAAACTACACGCATAGTAGGAGGCTCTTAAGAAATACCTGAAGAAGGCAAAATGGAAAGCACCTCAGAAACCCTTATTTCTAAGCTATAGGTTACATTAAGATGCGGATAAGGACTAGCGAATAATTTAATTAACTGTTTTGATCGATGGATAGCTTTTAATGGAGAACGGCAGAGGATTGTGAAAAGGATTAAATATGCATCTTGAACCTGCAACTTTGCAGCAACATCACACTAGTGGCTAGTATAATTAGCTTTTGATTTCACTGCTGAGGATTAATCTGACAAACTCTTTCGAATGCTTGAAAAAAGATAAAAAAATTACAAACCTTGAGCTTTATAATTCCTCTCCCTAAAAATAAACGAAGACAATTATCATTATCATTGATTATCATTACTATTGACTATAATTATCTTTGATTATCATTAACATTGATTACCATTATCATTTATAATTATTTTCTTTGATTATCATTGACATTGATAATTGCTATCAGTGCTCATCACTATCAATAATTATTACTATCAGCAATTTTGGCTCATCAATTGTGTGATGATTGTATGTTCTACTTAGGCTAAACTTGTTTTGTAACCTGGGACTCAACCGTCACTGGTACTGCTTTAGGGCTTCGAATCCGAATGTATTCTTAATTAATGCTGTGCAATTCATTCTGTTAGCTATCCGTTCAGTTTCAGTTCATTTCGTTTCGTTTCGTTCAGGTTCAGTTCAGTTTCGGAACCCACATGGCATTCGTACTACATGGCACTAGTAGGGCCTACCACATGGCACTCGTACCACTTGGCACTTGTACTACATGGCACTCGTACCACATGGCACTTGTACCACATGACACTGGTACCACATGGCACTCGTACCACATGGCACTCGTATCACACGGCACATGTACCACATGGCTTGCACTCGTGCCTTCACTAATTGTAACGATAAATGCCAACTTCATTAGTTTTATTTCTACTCCAACTGAAGTACCGTTTCTCGATCTTATTTGCTCAGGTAATGAGTTACACCCTAACACTGCTAATGATTTCATGACATGTGGCTTAGAGCAAGACTTAACCAGTACAAACAGTAAAACTCAGCAAACTAATTTGCAAGAAATAAACATAAGGTAAAATATCCACGTACTTAAGCGTCTGAAGTCTGTAACTGGACTGAATTTCTTGCAATCTCTCGCTGGTATTATATTTCATCAATTAGCCTTAGTCGTTGTGAGTTTTCAACTCAGCATTGCAAGAACATTATCAGATCCATTTGGATGCAATTACCATTAGCTCTGCCCTGAGTCCTTGGAATGGCTGAATGATAGAGTGCAACGCAGGATTCTATTGTATTTATATTATACTTAACTGATATTTATATTGCATTTAACTTGTATTTGTAAAATTCCTCAATTTGGCTTTATGAAATTTATTTAAATCTGTCTAGTGTACTTAGTAATTTATTTCATTCTTTAATTAGTAACTTAGTGTAAATCTGTAATTTCTTTCAATTTATAATTGAATTTAAATTCATTAAATGTAATTAGTTTTATTCATTTAATTGTGTTTTAGATTTCAAATTTCTAATTTGCAGAAGTAATTTGCTTGTTGCCTTTAGTCAATTTGAAATATTTGCTGCACCTACTGATGTTCTCTCTAATTTAGATCTACAATAAAAACCCGAATGTAAACGATTTACGAACTACTTAGAAATCTACACAGAATACCACAATGATATGTATTAATTAATGACGATATTGTACCATATAATAATATTATTCTTCAATATTGCATGTGAAATATATCTCACAGTACCAGAAACGAAACATATATGTTTTTCATTTTGACAAAATTTGGCTGATTGGTTGGAGTTTTAAAAACGATTCAGTAGGAGCAGCATTCAAAATTTCAAATCTCTCATTTGCTGCTACTGGTAAAGCTGGCAAAGCTAAGGTTAACGTTAGTTTCCTCACTCGAAAGCGATGTCATTGACGGGCGAGCCCAGGATTTGAACCCCGCACATACTGATCCGCCGTCGAGTATCTTACCGACTTCGCCACTGTCTCCAGCCTGTTATACTGATTATATTAATTAAACTAATATCCTTTGCTTGCTGACCCAGTATGTTGCTATGCCATGTCCTTTCCAAATGATTGAACGCACATTTATTCCCACTTCAGAAGACCCTTTAGTCTTTTATTTGTTGAGACTTGCATTAATTTCGTATAAAAACTCTTACTTGCTCATCATCCGAAATTTGATTTTCGTTATTTTCACGAATTGTTTACTAAATTGTAAGCACTGACCGAAAATATTTCTGCTGGAAGTGGCAACAGCGTTACCCTGACTGTCGTAAAGTTTGACATCCACAAACACTCCTATTTTCGGCCGTAAGATGGTAACGCTGATGTCATGAGTGCTGTCAGCTCTAAACATGGCTGACGTTGTCAGTAGATAACCACTACAGAAAATAACAAAATAGAATAAAACAACAGAGTAACAAAATGCTATAACCACTACAGAAAATAACAAAACAACCAAACAACAGAACACAAAATAATATAATCTCTGCAGAAATTAACAAAACAAAATAACAAAATGATTAGCTTATTTGAAAAATTTGTACACTATTAATAAATTCATTATTTATTTTATTTTCTGAGACATGTAATCTATATTTAGATAGTATATCTAGATAGTATAGTTAATCGATATATACCTGGGATAAATATAGCCCATGGCCCTATAGAGCCCGGGGTATTAAAAACAATACCAAATTAATTATTTTATTTTATTTTTACCCCGGGTGTAAAGAACCCGAGGTTTCATAAAAACGATTCAAGCAATTCGTGCTGAGTCGGCGCCCGGATACTCTAGGTCATCTAGATGCCTAAAAGAACTGCTGAAGCAGACTGCATTAAATCTTTGCAAAGTCATGGAAAGCCTTTGCCAAAGAGGTCTCTCGTTTATCGCCGGTTTTCTCTGCAATAAGTCTGTCTATGCCATTAACGAAGTCAACTCCATCGGGATTCATGGGGCTCGTGTTTTCAATGGCCACAGGAACAACTTCATACCCTAAGGACAGATCACGGTATCTATCCATTTTCTTAGAGGCGGCTAGTTCAGCAGTTCCACCGGCAGTGACTGAAGTTATATCCAGGTGGGAGTTTTCCATAGTGTCAATGAGCGTGACGTACCATACGGCACATATACCATTGCATTAGGGCACTAAAGTCATGCCGTCCGGACTCTCGCCATCTGACCTGGGCAACCCGCTTGGTTCCTTAGAGGAAGGGATGCCCGTATTATTAATATTATTATTAATATTATTATTATTATTATTATTATTAATATTATTATTATTAATATTATTATTATTATTATTATTGCGGCATTACAAATCACGTTCAGCATTAAAATTAACAATTCAACAAAAAATTGTTATCAGAAATGGAACGTAAATATTTTTTATATAGATAAGTTTATAATAATATATTATCGAATATTAATAATCATCAGATATATTTAGGGAGAGTCGAGCAAGTCTGATTATGCATACCCATCTGTTTGTAGTCTAGTTGTAGTGGACAGGTGACAAGTTATCAAAATGAGAAAACTATAAATGCGCATCAATAAACCGCAAATCCAACATATCCCTTTGTCCGACATAATTCCGAGTTACATTTTATCCAAATGAAAAACTTTAAATAAAAGAAACCGATTGCGCAATACTCGCGCTATAGTGAAATATTAACTATAATCTTCTTTTTTATTTCGATAACATTGGTTAGCGGTTGATTTTTGCTACAATAAATGTATTTATGATACATTCCCAAAACGTTCAATTTTAAATAGGTTATAGATAAGTGTAGAAATATTATCTGTTACATTTACACGAATAGCAGGCTGAGATTAGAGATTCCAACTTATTTTCATATTCAGACTTAATTTCTAAATTCTCATAAAGGAAAATAAATATTAAAATCTTATTCCTATAATTAAAATCTTGTTCGCCATACAAATGATTATATAGAAATTATTAGATAACTTTATTTTTTCTTACTTTTACTAATTTTTATTTATAATATATCGATTGTTGCAAAAAAATTGAAATAATTTTGACAGTTACTAGCAGATTATTGGCACTTCAGCTTGTGTCTCAGAAGGAAGAGAAAACGGACGTTAAACTTGGATTTATTTTTTAAAAGAATTTATCGCCTAACTATATCCTTTTAAAATTCACTTGAATGATTTAAGCCGAAATAAAAACTAAACTAATTTTTACTTAGTTGTAAGTTTATCTAATTTCTGTTAATGCTAAACCAAATCATGACAATTACGTTCTCTTACAAAATCTCGTTCGGCTTCAACACAACAAATATTC
The DNA here is from genome assembly GCA_905160935.1 of Enchytraeus crypticus. NCBI lineage: Eukaryota > Metazoa > Annelida > Clitellata > Enchytraeida > Enchytraeidae > Enchytraeus > Enchytraeus crypticus. Next base: position 550,661 of record CAJHZI010000452.1, on the reverse strand, counting down.
TGATTATGCACAGTTTAATTTCACAATTCTATAGAGTCAGATCCTTTTGAACTTGCGAAGAAGGATTTTTAAATTAACTTGTCACATTCGTTTAAGAAAATTATCTAAGCGGAAATTCATAGACAATATTAAAACGCGTGCGCGTTGGATCTGAGATCACATCAACTATCTCACTGCGCTGTCTGCTGAGCGAAGTGAATGCTGAGCCAGGGCTACGCGCAGAATTCTAGTCAGACATTCTACTAATACAGTGGAGTCTGTGGCAGAGAAATTGGCAGACTAAATTTCTTCGAAAACTTTCTTTCTGCAAATCTATTAAATCGACAAGTTAATTAAAGAAGGCTGGAAATGAAGTATATCTATAGAGAGAAGGCATAAACGACCAAATGAAACCACCCTAAGAATTAGAAATCATAATTAACCTTCATGTTTCTAAAAATTATATAAAATAAAGCATATCAATATCTTTTCATTTTTTAAATGGATACAGGAATCAATTCCCGATTGAAAATGACAACTTGCAAGTGAATTTTGTCATTAATTCAATGTATGATGAGATTTCTATTTCAGCTGATGGTCGAGTTAACGGCAAATTTACTATATGAGCTAATGACCAGATAATCGATTCCCAGTTGGGGCATCTCTGACAATATTCCAGATT